>VZTU01013242.1:0-11290 GCA_013400835.1 Zapornia atra
TGTTGTTGTTTTGTTTTTCTTTGTCACACCTGATCTGAGAGGGCAGATTATCTTCTTGCAGGTCCTTTCACATTTTTCTTGTTCTGAGGGATTAATGTAAGCCATTACAGTAGGAATATACTTTATTCAACCTTTAGTGCAAGTATATGTGGATGTGCACATGAAATATTTTATGTATGTAAGTAGATGTGTTTCAATATATTTTTAGTACTGTTTTCCTTATGGCAGTGCATACAACTGAGATTTTGTATTCACCTCTGTTTTACATGCATACATTCTGCTATCTGTATCTGTTCTTATTGCTTGCCCAAAAGGGCAAAGATGAATTCTAGGAAAACCCTTTCATGCTTTCTGGTTGCCTTCTGTAGGCTCTAGTTTCCATTATACTACCTGTTACTTCCACATAGAAATTATGGTACCTGTGGTACTCTCTTTGAACGGAACAATGGAATCTTTTCATTTATCTCAAAACATGTTAGATATGATCAGCTTTTCATCTTAATTTTATGAGCTAGAACGTAGTTAATTGGTGTTAGGAGGACAGCTACACAGGTTCTGAGGAGTAACTTTATAGAAGTGAAAATGTGAAATGGAAGAGATCAAGAGAGAAAGGTATTGCCACCTAATGTTCTAGAAAAAGTAATAAGATAAAATATATTCTAATTTCTGCTGAGCACTAGTTACAACACATCTTTTATACTTTTTCTTAGTGGTGTTATTTATGTATTTTGTTCACTCTTAGAATACCCCAAGTTACAAATCTGTCAGCATACCTGCTAGAGAAAAAAGGAGCACTCCTGTGCTAGCAGATTACCTTAGATTGAAATTACTGAGTGGGCAATTGTTTTGCTGCCTTAAGGTAGAAGGATTCTGGCATCTGGGTACTTTGGACTCAGAGGAGAGATGCCATTAGCCTTTCTACTTCAGAGCTGTATTGTTGCTGCAGGTAAATAAATCTCAGGCTGCCTTTATTCTTCAAGAATGACTCACAGAGGTTGCGGATGTGTTGGTTTATGCGTTATCATGCCTTCTGGCTTCCGCACTATATGCGTGATGCTCCTGAGGGACAGCCCCTCTAACTTTCCACTCTTTGCTGACTCTGTATACAAAGTCATATAGACACTGTGAGGTCAGTTCAGGTGTGTGTCTGTGCTCACCCACAATGCTCAACCCAGACTTAAGGAACCATGAGTATTCAAGCTGTTAAGTGGGCCTTTGTTTACTGCTGTATAGATCTTTCAGCCTTTGGTAAAAGCAAAAATAAAAAAGTTCTCTTTCCTTGCTTGTATAGACAGTCTTGCCTTGTGATTCCTTTTTCTCCTTAGCCAGTGAAAACTCTCATTATTTTAATCTTCACCATTGCCTCTAAACAATAATGATTCAATCTGTAATGTTTATTTTAAGAATGTAACAAACACTCTAATTAGTGATGGCAGTGAAGATACACTGTGTGTGTTTTAATGCAGTTATACATTTTATGGGGTGAATGGGTGTGTCCACTAGCAGTTGATTTGAAAACACCATTGCACAACACTCTGTGGAAGGGCATCAAATTACAGACCCAAAGTAAAGATCAGGGTGTAAAAGTGAAAGGCTTTGAATGCAGTGAGCGTTATACATAGTCTTTTTCTGGGAAGGAGAAGATGTGGATAGGAAAGAGAAGGGAGTTGAGAGACCTAAAGAGTAATTACTGAGGATTAGCTGGAGTTTCTAATTTATTAAGTCCTCCCTTAGACAGGTTCGATTCAATTTTTCATTATGTGATTAATTTTTATAACATGACCAAAGCCAAAAGGAACAGGAAGAGTATGCAAAGGTGATTTCCTGTAGAAGTGCAAACTTCAAGGCATAAGCTGTTGCTGATTCTACTTTTGATGGTTGGGATTTTTTGTTGCTTTAAATTCCAGTCAAAGTGGCACAGAAGTGCCTAGGATAACAAATAAACCACTAAGAGACACATCCATCTCAGAGTTGGTTTTGATTACCGTGTTCCTCATGTGGAAGACTTTCTATTTCAGTAATTCAGCATGGGATGATTAGATAAAGAAGGTGAATGCTTGTCTCTCCTCATGCTGTCTAAGCGTGGCTCCTACATGATACTTCCTGTCTTTCACATATTGTCTCTTCAGTATCGATAGCAACTAGATGCAAATCAGCACGGCATCTGCTAGCTTGTTTTCAGCTGACCGGGCTAAACAGCAGATACGGAATTTATCGCCAGGAGGCTGTGACCTCATCACAGACAAGTGGCATTCCCACAAGTAGGTAATGAAGCACCCCTATTGAGTGTAGCCAAAGTCCAAATCCTCAGTAGAGTTATTACATATTCAATTTAAACAGCTATCCCAAACTTTAAAGCCGTCCCTTGATTTTTTTAAATCCACTCACTGTTGTAGCTGGAGCAGCAGCTGTTGCTGGTCTCTGCTGATGCCACACTGCTGAATTGGGCCTTCTTGAAAGTGTGTGGGAGAAAAGAAGGGATGAAAAAACAAAGAGAGAGGAAGAGGAGTGGAAGGGATATGAAAGGCCAAAGATGGAAGGGAAGAATGATTGTGTTGAACTGCATAATAACTGTAATGCTCTTATTGCTGTTGAACATGCATAGAGAATTTCTGTAGTCAGTATTTGGTGATAGCTTGATACATTTAAATTATTATAACTTCTCTATGTAGATGATGTAATGCTGTCTGTTTCAAAAGATAACATGCAGAGGTCAAAAATGTTCCCCTTAGTGCTTACGGTATTCAAGACTGAACTCGCATATTCCTTTTCTGTTGCTCATCAGGTTGTTCACAACAAGTACTTTGGGATACAAGCTATCTGGCCATGCTGTCTGAGAAGTACAGTTCTGGGGAAGATTTGAGTGGATCAGTTTGGTCCTTTTTTGTATTTTTAGCAAGTCTTGCATGTGTACATAAATACTATTTATGTGAACAGCTCATGAATACCTAGAATGAATCTTAAGTGTTTTTGGTTTTACAGGTCCTGCTAACAACTGATTGACAGCAAATATTGTTGAAAGGACTTACAGATTTGGAAGGAGCAGTATAAATTAGTAATCCCAATATACTTGCACACCAATTTGTGGTCTGAATGTTGAATGTGAAATAAAATTGTATTTTACATCTTTTTGATCTTGTTAGTGATGAAGATTTGAAACTAGCTAAAAGCAAAGCAGAAATGAAATGGGTGCTGGAATCACAGAATTACAAGGTTGGAAAAGACCTTTAAGATTATCAAGTCCAACTGTTCCCATCCTATGCTAAACCGTATCTCTAAGTATCTAATCTACCCTTTTTTAAACACATCAAGGGATGGTGACTCAACCCCCTCCCTGGGCAGCCTGTTCCAGGCCCTGACAACTCTTTTAGTAAAAAATTTTTTTCCAACATCTAATCTAAACCTGCCCTAGCACAGATTCTTGCCATCTCCCCTTGTCCTATCACCTGTCACCTGGCTGAAGAAACCATGGCCCACCTCTCTACAACCTTCATTCAGGTAGTTGTAGGTGGTGAGAAGGTCTCTCCTCAGCCTCCTCTTCTCCAGGCTAAACATTCCAAACTCCCTCAGCCGTTCCCTATATGATTTGCCCTCCAGGCCCTTCACCAGCCTGGCTGCCCTTCTCTGGACTTGCTCGAGGACCTCAATGTCCTTCTTATGGTGAGGAGCCCAGAACTGGACACAGGGAGAACCTGAACAGTCAGTTCCTGTAGATGTAAAGGGAGGGAGAATACTTAAGTGAGAGGAAGCAGGAAGGAAAGGGATAGGGTGAGAAGCAGACACAAACATCCCCCCAGGATGTGTGGTGGGGGCATTAGTGGATGCAACCTTTTAAGGCATACACAGTGACTTTATTCTCCTTCTTCACCTATGTGCTTCTACTTTCCAGGAAACTGAGGATAAAGATATCAAAATCGGCATTTCTGTCACTCACAGTCAAATAGGATATTAATTGAGCTTAGAGTGGGAGTAATGACTGAATAGCTGTTGATAACTGGGATGTAAACCCTCCAGAACTGGGAATGTAGTACCGTGTAAAAGGGAAATGTAGTTCCCTTGCGTTCTCAGCTTTCTGGAAAGTTGTGCAGTTCTTGTACTTTTAATGAGAGGAATTTTTTTTTGACTTCCCATAGTAGACAATTCTTTCAGAAGGACTAGACTTTGGTCTGCAGTCTTCTAGTTGTGCATGTTAGGTGGGGCTAGGCCCGCTAAGGATCTGGCTGGCTGGCCTGCTAGTTGTGTTGTAGAGGTAACAAATAGGGTGCCAGTCCGAAAATACAAGAAATATGAAGCTTTGTCATAAAAGGCATTGTAGCCACTGAAACTTCCAGGGAAGGATCCATATGTCCTCAGTGTCTTCTCTAAGAGTATCCAAGGTTAGTAGCATTATCCATTACTGTGAGCTTCACTGGGATTCTTGAGCGTGTAATACTCTGCCATGGTGCATGTCAGCTCTTCTCAGTGAATGACGTAGGCCAGAGTTCCCCATAGCAATGTTCTGTCTAGTTAAAGCTGCTAGGTTGTGGCAGATCACTTCCAGTAATTTTAGGGTCACTCTGTTACTGGTTATGCATGTTCATTTTGATGCCACAATGTGATACAGTTTACCAAATGAGGCACAGCAGCCACTATACGAAATAGTCTTTCACAACTTGTTTCTAATCTTGTTTCAGACATCAAGGTGCAGTGTGGTTCTTTCCATTCCCTTTAAGTTTCTCCTTGCAAATTCTCACTTGATTGATGTGTCAGTTTGTTCTCTGGCATTGGAGATGTAAGGAATATGATCAGGTGTGTGAAGAACAGTTTGCTTCTTATCATAATTTTTGTATCAAAATAAATAAAATGATGACTCAGATAGTTGGCATTTATACCCAGTAATTCAGACAATGATTCTTACAACTGAACTCAGCAGCACATTCTTTCTTGGCCGGAGGAGCTGATGGGTCTCCATCTTTTTTCTATGTTTAAGAAAAAAGTTTTTTTTTTTTTTCTTTTTTTTTTTTTGACATCCAAAGCAAAAGGAATGCCGCAGTGCACTATAGAAATGGCTGCTGAGCCTTCATCCTTCTACTTGTAGTTGTGGAGTAAGGGTCCACTCGACATCTCAGAATAGTTCGTGTTTTTAGAATGGAGTTGTGAGTTTGACTAAAGCTGGTAGAAAATTCACTGGCTTGAGCTCTTTCAGGTCCAGCTGATAACCATTGAGGGTTCAAGTCCTGGAAGATACCAAGTGCTCTGGTCCTAGTAAAACAGACTATATAGCACATGCTGTGTTTTAAAGCCTTTGAATAATCTCAGTGGGAATGAGACTATGTATGTGCTTAAAATTCAGCATGTAGTTAAGTACTTTGTTGGATTGGAGCCAACATGCTTAGCTCTTTGGAGGACTGACTCCTTATTCACTAGTGGTGGTTTATATATTTTTTTGACCTGTGAATTTCCTCACTGACCTGTTCCTTTGTTTAATGGTCAGCCTGCAACATGGTCAGGATTAAAAACTTCTGGGGCTTGTTTTGTCTAGAAGGCTATGGATAATCTCTAGAGGGAATGGCTCATTTTACATAATTACTGATGCTAAATAAATATGTTCTTTATAAACAACTTATGTTTAATATGAAATTGCTAAGATTTTTTTATTAGGAAACCAGTGTTTAACCTAGATTTTATTTCTTCCCTTGTTTAGAACTTTGTTGTTTATCTGCAGAAATGAATAATGTCTGCCTACAATTAATATATCAAATTCTGAAGATAAGTTCTGTTTGTTTATAATGGCCTTTTCTGTTTCTCTGCTTTCTACTAGTTCTTTCCTCATTTCAAAAGAGTCTTCTTCAGGCAATAATTAGGCTTTATCTGATTGGAGATCTTTAGGCACTGCTGTCAGATACTTGGTCTTGACTCAAAATGTCTTGGCCATGTAAGGTAATGGTTCTAATTGTTTTCTTCTTTCTCTCACCTGTTTTGCTACAAAACGTAATGTTGGCACTACCTCAATGGTATTAGAATTACAGAAGCCAGAGAATCTTTCTTTGTTAGTGTATGGTTGTTTCCAACTAGATTTTAATTTTTTTACCCACATATTTGTCCATTATTCTCTCTAGCTCATGATCAAGCATCATAAAGGATCAACTAAACAAACTGAATGAAAAACTCAAACAACTCAGGAAAATTGTAGATGTCTTAGGATACAGTTTATCCTCAGCAGGAACAAACCTTGGTCTTTTCCAACCAGTGAGGAAAGAGAATTTAATTGCCCCTCTAAGAGTTTTTTCTTGCTGCTACCAAGATGGGATAGGGGTACAGAGAAATGCTAGCTTAAATCTCGATTGTTTGTGTTTCTTTTTGTGCTCTATCTTTAAAATAGCTGAGGTAAAAAAACCCATATAGCCTAGATTAGAGTGTAGACAGGCATGCTGTTGCACGTCTAGCTGGAGGGACAGAAGAAATCATACATTTAGCTCTTCGTTCCTGCCTCTCAGCTGAGGTGCAGTAAATGACTGTGTGAATGCTTCAAATGTGATGTTACTGTGTGGCAAAGGGAGTTAGCTGAAACCACAGCTCAAACCATGTAATGTCTAAGCGGAGGGACAGTAAGTTCTAGCAGGGAGATCAGTGGCTTCTTAAACAGTTCTAGTTACATTCATAAGAGGACAGCTTGGCGTTACCTATTGTTTTGATGCTGCCACAGATTGTCATTACAAATATTACACACAGTACCCTGCTTTCCTCTTGTGTAATCTACTTAGACTACAAGGTGTAAAGAATGTCTCTTACTCAGTGTTTGTACTATGGGTATCATATTTAATTATGTTCCGGGAACAAATGCTAAGAATATGAACAGATAGTTTTTAATGCTGCTGTGTGGATGTGTTTCGAATCCACAAGAAGAATTTCCTTTCCATTCAGTGTCAATAATGTCCTGTGTGATTAAAATACTACAAATTATTTTTGCCAACTACCAGAAATTCATTGAAAGAGGATGGTGAGGCATAGATATTTGTAAAAAACATTTGTCCCTTCATAACTTTTAAAATTATATGACCTGAACACGTTTTTTAGAAATTTGAGTTATAAAAGTATTCCTGGTTCTACATATAGTATCAGGTACACCAAAAATTGTGCCACTGACATTTTTATCTCAATCTGAGTTCAATTTTCTGTTAATGATGACTGGTTTGGGGTTTTTTTTTTAATATTTTTACTATTATTCTAAAGGTTTATTCAGCTTGACAGTTGTAGGATTAAGCTTTACAAACAAAAGGATAATATATCCTATGTTTACAAGTTAGCCAGAGGCCAGGTTTTATAAACTTTAAAAATACAGCTATTGCTAGTTTATAAAATAGACTAGTCAGCTTTCCAGGAGAGAAAATGAATCCAGCAATGGAGCTGATTACCATGGGAGCTTGGTACTCTCATGTATAATAATGCATTTTGACCTAAAGCAATGTTACATGCGAATTTTAAAAAAATGTTTCAAAAAAGGTAAAAATATGGAGCACAAAGCGGAGACATATGGGTCCCAATTCTGTAAATGGTGCATACCTCCTGTGAAGTAATACTCACCTCCTGGGAGAGCCTTTAGTTTCATTGGAAAGGACACTGCGCAAGTGACATTCAGCACTGTTCAGAACACGGGGGCTGTGTAAGATTTTTAGAATTTGATCTTTCCAATCCTTTCTGCTGGATGCAATGATTTTAATTAGTTAAAATCTAATGGTTAAGTTGACAGGTGGGCCTGGAATCATCTATGTTAACAATGGAGAAAAGTATCTTATATTTTCTGTGGAAGGCCATCTAGTAATACTTTTAATCTTAAGATTTCAACTCAAAACAGAAGACATCCAAAGGTCATAGAAAGCAAAATAATAAATTCTGGAAAAGAATTTAGGATCTGTTGGGTAACACAAGTATCTTTATTTACAAGCATGAAATGTAAAGGAATTCCACATAAAAGCAGGTTTCTATTTTATTATTTGCAGCATAGGAATAATTCATCTTCACATCAGAACAGTTGTATTTACAACAGATGAAGAGAATATCTCAAATGAACTACGGCTGCAAAGCTGGGCATTTTTATCTAGGTTGCTTTTTTTTTTTTTTTAGTAATGGTGATACATTTCAAATGATGAAATCAGATTTGCCAGTGGCTCTGGTACACAGGTCTCCTGTAGCAGTGAGGAGGTGCTGCCCTGTTAGTTCTCAATCTTGTCACTTCTGGGGAACAGCAGTGAAACTGTTTGTTCCTGACAGCAGACAGCCCCACTGCAGGGCCCTGGTTTCATGTTACATTAAGTATTAGTGCTGTTCTTTCAGGAGCTATTATGCTGTGACATCAAAGATTTTCTGACAGGGCAGTTGTAGGTTAGCACTGAAGTTGTCTACTGAAATTTTTAAGAATGGAATTAAATATATATGATCAGATTTAATATGAGAGATCGGAAACTGCATATAAGATGGAGTTAGTGGTTAAAGAAAGCTGCAAGAATAATTATTTGGTTTGGCCTATTTGTCCTTTCTTGTCCAAGGCAATTTTTATTGCCTTTAATTTCTACAGCAGTTCCAAAAATACTGCCATATGTTAACATTTTTGTGCAACTGCTTATTTTCTCAAAAAATGTTGTGTGAAACAGGAGGGAAAGGACTTTTATAAAATAAATGTTCAGCGTAACCCATGCAGTGCATATATAAAGCCTTGAACAATGATTGTAGTAGCCCAAATTATTTTTTAACTTAATTACTTAAAAGGATCAAGATGCACATTTTAAATAGTAAGAAAAGAATTTAAATGGCAAGCAAAAGTGTAATAGTGATTTCTGAGACATGCATCTTTTTGTGAGAGAAACTGTAACTGTGTGGAAGATCTGAATCCAGTTTCTGTCTGACTTAAAGGGGAGATGGTAGGAATTGGAAGCTAACGGGTTGTATCGCTGTTCAGGGAAAATAAATAAATAAATAAATAGATTCTTGAACATGCGCAATTTCGAATGTTCCTGTAGATTCTTGTGTGGTGAAATCAGTGTTGCTACAACTATAAAATTACTATTATGCTCTGATGAGGCAAGATCAGTGACAGGAAATATCAAAATTAATTTTGGAAACACATGTCTGCATATTTTTGATTACGTTACCAAGGCATTTGTTCCATTTAGTATCAAGCAAGTGAATCATCTATTAAAAATGAAAATGTGTACAATAGGGTAATACTTTTCCAGTAAAAAACCCCAACAGCTAAGAAGTTCAACAATACTGTTTAGTCACAAACAAGACACCAATGTAATTTATACAATCTATTTAATAATTACTTTCAGGCACAATAAAAATTACATGAAGAACGTACCTCTTTGTTGTGGGATTTAGTTTTTTTTTTAGTTTAAAAAAACTATTACCAGTAATAAGAGGTCTGATTGTGAGGTCCTTGCACAGGTAAACAGATCATTTGATTATCTGTGGGTTGTTCTGTTCACTAAAAGCTTGCAGGGTCAATTCTGAAGCTTATATTGCAATGGAATGTGCTATTTCTGCTATGCTAATTGACCAAAACTAGCTGTATGGTAGCTTTGATCAGACAGAATGATTTTAGTTGATTTAGATAATATTGCTTGCCTTCTCCTTTGGCTTTTCTGCATTGCAACACATCTATCAGCAAATCAAAATCTTTATGGCTGAACCTTGAGAGGCGGCTAGTTTAGAATGAAAACTCAACCCTTTGTACTGATGTGTGAAGCTCTGGGATTAGTGGCACTACCCTTAGGAAATACTCGCTGACAGGTGGCATCAGTAGAATGCAAAATTATCCTTTAGCTCTATAATCTCAAATCTCAACATTTAAAATATCTATAAAGAAAGAAAAATGTGGATGGTAGAGCTGTGTCTTGCAGAGAATTTTTTAAGTGATTACAAAGATACATGACAAAATCTGGTGTCTGAAGTCTTTGTTCGTCAATAGTTATAATGCCCTTGAGAGTGTGAGATTGTAGGTAGAGTTCTTTTCTTCCATGATTTAAAAGGTATGATGTTAAATTGCTTTTTTGAAAACAAATTTTTAGCAAACAGGGTGTACTATCAGGAAGCCAGTTGGATATTTTATTATTTTGGACAGAGTATCCTTTCATTATCTTGTAATCACAGAACCCAAGGACTTTTGTTACACTGGCAAGCATCATTACTTGAATGTATCTGCACTGTGTCTATACTGGCTACGTTTTTCTTCTTGTAGCTTTGTTATGACTTTTTTCTTGACTATTAGAGATGTTACTGTACTTCAGAATAGGAAACTGTTTAGGGAACACTTGTCAAAAATTCTCTCATTATAGAAAGGTCTAGAGTCCTCTCAATTTCCTGCATAGAATGCCTGGAGTTTGTTGAACAGCTAATATTTCAATTTCTATTTAAATAAACAGCAGCAGAACTGACTTGATAAGTGTGCCACTAAATAGATCATGTTACCACTTAACTTAGGGCTAATGCTTAACAGTCTGGTTTGCTCCATTTTGGCGGCAATATTCATGTAAAGGCCAGGCAGTTCCAGGAAAGAAACAAACAGTAGTATTATATATTGTATTACAGAAGCCATTATATTTAGTTCTCTGCAAGTGAAAAGTTGAAAAATGTCTAGCATGTGAATGTACATTAAGCAATTCTTAAATTATCTAGAGGAAACAAAGACTAATTCTATTCTAAATCCAAAATATGTTTAAAGTCTGTGATTGCGTGGACCCCATATAACAAAACTTAGGAAATCCAACCTTTTGATAGGTTAGTCTGTCACTAGCTTTTCCTGTTAAAGGATGGAAACAAGAAGTACCAAGTCTTGTATCAAAAGTGTAGCATGTACAAACATAGACAGTATCCCTTGGCAGCTTCAGATAGATAGCTCTAGATTTCCCTGGGTTTTGTTAGACTCCACAGTAGTTAAAACATTTCTGAGAAGCTGTGTTTGTTTCTTCTCGCTTGTTTAAAAGGTGTAAATACAATCAGGAAAACATCAGTAGAAGGTGATAAAGTTTCTTCTCTCACCCACTCAGTTTTGCTTTGGTAAATGCATAATGAATCAGGATGGTAAACCTTTATTATGTTTTCATAGGGTCTTTCAGGCCTCAGATAAACAGAATCTGATTCTGTAGTTGCAAAGTGTTTGCATGTATGTTGTGCTTGAGCTAGACTTGTGTTCTTGGACAGTTCAGAATGCATCATTTGGAAGATGAGCAAACATTACCAAAACAAGGATGTTCCCTCCCCTTTTTTTTCTTTGTCTCCCCTCATTCTCTCTGTCTCTTTTTCTTTTTTTTTT
>VZTU01013247.1:0-10264 GCA_013400835.1 Zapornia atra
TAGAAATGTATTCATAGCAAAGGGTTCAGCAATAAGTAGTTATATATTTTGTCAGGAACTTCAAATTGGAAGCAAATATAGTAAACTCATATATTGAGGCTTGTGAGGCTTGTCATTATTACACTGCCTTAAAATAAAAATTGCTTTGTGAGATACTGCTCTAATCAAAACAAAAGAATCAAGGAAATAGTCATATATTCCCTTGGAGGGATCCCATGAGGCAAAATAATGGGAGCATATATAAATGGCTGCACAAAATTTAACTTCTAACAAATATTGTCATTAGCTTTCTCCAGTGAAATCTATGAGGCTCTACAACAAAGTTTTCCAGCCGGCTTCACTGCCTTAATATATCATGAGATCATGAAATGCAGGGAAGTGAGAAGTACCACAGCATTAAAAAGTATGGGCATCGACACCTGGAAATTTCCACTATTATACAACGACACAAGAACACAAAATTCAGTTTGGCTAGGTGATTTTTTTTTTCCCCCAACAATCATGTAGAGCTCTAAAATGTGAGAAAAGTTCTGAACAATGGTTCACAGTACAACCACAATCAGGAAATAGAATGAAGCATAAAACTAATCCTGATTTATAAGATTCTTCAAGTACTGTTCTTGAAAATTATTTCCTTTGCTATGCAGTTCAAGTTTGATAAGTTGATGAAGATAAAAGGTTAAAAGGATTTCTAATAAACATTCTTTAGAACATAAGTAAATGTTGATATGCGTTTTTAAGAACCTAAATTTAAAATCCTGCTTTTCCAAATATTGCCTGAGGTTGGGAAGGCTGAATGAGACATTATCTTTACTGAAATTGCCACTATTGTCTTTTAAAAATGAACTTCTATCATGCAAGGCAGTCAAAAAGTGAAACATGGGAAAGATCATGAAGCAAACTGATTGAGTTGAATCTTCACAGATCAAAACTGAAAGTAAGGTCTGCTGAAGGCTTAATGAAGTGAAGACACTTTGTCTATTTTTTATCATGATAGCTAACCAGAATTCTAAACATTAGAGTAAAATACATCCCCTGCCCCTCCGTCCCCCTCCCCCCAAGCTGGATTTCTCTAGTAGGATGTCTGTTTAGCTGTCATAGCAAAAGAGCCACGGATTGTGAATAAATCATTAAACCTTCTTATGTTTCTATTTCTAGTTTTCTACTTCTTTTTATGAACTGGACGTTTACATATATACTTTACATAGGCATTTTCAAAATCAAATTGGAGTAAGATAAAATCTGCAAACCAGACATGAAACATGTAAGCTGTATTAAAGAATATTAAAGTTAAAGATTGTAAAATCAGAATTTGAAGATTGCTTGACAGTTTTTCTAAACAGTTCCAAGAGCCACAGGGTGTAAGAATACCCACATCAATATGGTCATTCTTTTGACATTGATTTTCAAAATACATGCCAAGAAATTTGCACTGTGTACTGTGCAAATGTCAGTCAGAGGCAGAAAAATAGCCAAAATTGATGATAGCTTTAAAATGTTGCATAGGATCAAAATGCTAGCTTGAGTGGAAAAAAAAAGATCAGCAACAGAAAAATTAGAATTCTAAGAAGGACCAAAGGAGTCATAATAATGGGGGAAAATTGATTCTTTGTCCTCCTTACTTCAGCTCATACTCCTCCCACAAATTCTTTGAAATACAGATTTAATGACAAGGTTGAGTAAAAAGCCACTAGCAGTCTCCTATGTCCCATCTATTCCTCTTACACATTTCTACGTATGGAAAGAGTCATGATGCAAAACCACCAAATGCATCTTCCCAGACAATCAGAGGGAAACTGATTCCACTGAAGTATATGATTTTATAATTTAAAAAAAAAATATTATGTTTCCGTAGGTAAACAAGATCAAGGCATTTAGAGATTGAGATTCAAATGTACTTCCATCTTAGATGCAATAAATTTGCTCATTATTTGTAGACATACATGAAGGTTCTGGCAAAAAATGATGGCACTTGATCAAGTATAAATTTAAGCTATCAAATTAGAAATATACATATAGAAAGACAGAAAAATGGTGGTTAGATTTTTGTCATTTTCAATGCATGCCTTCTTAACCTTTAGGCAGAACTTCCACTTTTCCAGATCTGCACTTCAATGAATTGCCATTTTGATGGAAACTAGAAATAACAGAACCAACAGTTCCTTTTTCTTTCTTTCTTTCTTTTTTTTTTTTTTTTTTTTTTAATAATGCAATTAGGTACAGCCCTGCAGTGTCAAGGTTCAATAAAATCTGCAATAGTTTCCAATTATGCAGTCTTTGTATTTCTGAGGTATGCTAAGGACTGCTTTCAAACACATGCACACACACATACCATAGAGAGACATATGAAATAAAAAAAAAGAATATGCACATATTTAAAGCATTCTTTGGATCTTTCCAAGATGCAACATCAGCTATTCATAAATATGCATATTATATTTTAGTATTTACATAGAAAATATATAGAGATCAGCATACAAATATAAGGTTGCATGTATGTGCTTTTATATAAATACAATTTCATGTACTGTCAGAGCAATTCCATTCATTGAAAAACCTTAACAGTGGTTTTCAGTGTAAACTCAAGGACCGTTTACACTCTGTGATCCATTGAGGATGCTTTGGAGAACACAATAGAAACTGCTGGAATGTATGATGCCCAAAGTCTTGGACAGAGCATTTATCAGCACAGGCTGACTGTCCAAACTATTTCCATCTGTCCTTAATATGGCATTGTAATGGAAAAATGAGCAGAAAAGGCAGTTCAAAGTCATTGCTGGAAGAGCTCTGAAGCCATCTGCCCCAAGGGCAGGTGGAAATTGAGGGCGTCTGTAGCTGAGGCTGCATGGAAGGGTGATATTCAGCCCTGTTGTGGAATCACCTGGACCTTTTTATCCTCTCTGAAAGGGCTTACATAAGGCTGAGTAGAGAACCTTTAATTTCACAGGCATCTTGTTGTTTGCAGTGAGTCTGTAAGCTGAAGGTTTATGAACACCTAAAGGGTTTGCAAGAACATCTTTATTCGAACAGCAAATACCATTCTCTTCTCAAAATCTATATGGAAATACGTTTTTCCGTCTTTATAGCCATCTACCATTTACAAATGCAAATACTGATACATTTTTGCAGCTATTAAATCAGTGCAATATATTGATGCAAATCTTTTGTATCAGTGTACAAAGCAAATGAATGTGTATGTTCAATGTATATGAATATATTTATTGTGTGCATTCGTATAATCAAAATGTTGCCTATTTCTGTATTACATGAATTTTGCTCTGATAATATTTTACAAAGTAAGCTACAGTAGAAAAGTCACTCTTTGCATATGTATCAGAACCATTTCTAAATACTTATCTCAGTCTTATGCTTGTTGAAATTCATTCATTTAAGTTGATTTATATTAGTATAAGACTGGTAGAATATGAGCTAGAAAGAAAGAATCAGGTCAACATTTTTAATCAGAATTTTAATATTCACACAGTCAGTGTGGTATGTAGGTTAACTTCATAACAGCTCCATAAAGTGAATTGATACACAGTACTGTATCATGCCAACATAGCATTACAATCTATAATTTAGAACTTTTCCTTTGAAACTAGCTAAATACAGATTAAGAAGATAGATGGAAAGAACCTCATCATTTATCAAGTAAATAAAACTATACATCAATGAACATTCTTCTTTGTCATCTCCTGTTCTCTGTGTGAGAAATACATTCTTGATTAGATGAGAAACTTCTGTGGACTTTTTACATTATTTCATATATTCCATGGAGTAACATAAACTGATTTTTAATTGTACTGACTATATGGCATAAGAACCATCATTGTCGATTTCTTCACAGAACAATGAATTGGTGCTATAATTCTTAAATGCTTGGTAATCAAATTTCTCCACTCTCAGCAGGAAAACAGTATCAAATACACTAGCTTTGGATATGTTTTTATGTAGGTGTTTGTCATATATTTTCAAACCAAAGGGGTACTGCTAAGCTATTTTTTTCTGTTCTGGAAAGCAAAAGTTGTTGAAGACACTGTAACATGTCTTTGTTTTGGTCAGAAAATGTTGAAAATTTTGGGCTGGTTTTGATCACTGATGGAATAGCTCCCAGGAAGAATCCATGTGTGTGAGATGAAGTACTGATAGTTTACCTGTTAACTTTTTCTGAGGTGATTGGTATATCCTGGAACTGGGGCAACAAATGGACTCTAATGAGCATCTTATCGGATGATAGAGAAACATGTGTGGAAATGCTTTATCTTCTCTCCACTTTGTTCACTTTTATTTTTCATGTCCCCTGTTCATGCTTACATGTTCAAATGCCAAAAAAGACACACTCTATATCCAAAATGATGATTCAAATTCAGTGTACATATTTCCAAGACATTCCTTGCTTTCTTCTTTAACTGTACTTGCCCTCTTACCCTGAAAAAAGCCGAGTTCTGCTTTTTTCATTACTTATATTTCAATGCTATGTAACTGTCATCTTCATGTCTTCTCCTAGTGGGCTTATTACAGTACGTCTCCCAATTTCATCAGTCAGTAGCAGTGAGCATGCATTTGAGAAATTATACTGAAGAGCCAGGAGGGAAAGAGGCCTGCTTATCAGCTTGGAGAAGAGAAGGGTCTGGGAGGACCTTATAGTGAGGAAGAACTGTTCATGAGGACATGTATCAGTACGACAAGGAGTAATGGTTTTACACTAGATTTAGGCTGGATATTTCGAAAACATTCTTCAGTATGAGAGTGGTAGATCACTGGAACAGGTTGCCCAAAGAAATAGTGGAGGGCTGATCCCTGGAGATATTCAAGGCCAGGCTTGATGGGGCTCTGATCTACCTGATCTAGTGAAGATGTCCCTGCTTACTGCAAGGGAGCTGGACTAGATGTCTTTTCAAGGTCACTTCCAAACTAACACATTCTATGATTCAATTCTATGATTCTATGTGATTATCACTTTCTTTTAAGTGCTGAAATAAAGCATTCCAAATGAGTAAAAATAACTTTCTGTGGTTTACCAGAAAATGCTGGCTCTGTCCTTGTGATAAATATGAGGTACAAAGTTTTAGAGGGCAACAGCTATTTTATTCACCTTCTTTTTAAAAACTTTTCCAAGCAGGAGACTAGCTGATCTGTTTTGACATTTTTTGCAGGGATCTATAACTTTCATATCCCTTCCCTATACAGTGCTGTAAAGATCCAAAGAACCACTGTCATTGACATCTGTCTATGTTGTATCTGTTCATAGGAAATAGCCTTTCCTTTGCTTTCAGTTTAGAAAAATAGTGGTGTATTGGATGTAAATTGCAAGATTTTGATAGTGTGGGGTGGTCTCCAGGGTTGGCCTATCTGGAAGGAGATAAGGGTCTGCTCTCTTCTAGGCACAGGCAGTTGCAAACAGCTCCAAAATGGGTCAACACTGGGCACCAACAGAGCTGGTGGCACCTCTAGGTTAACATATTTAAGAAGACACCATTGAGGAAGACAAGGAGGGAAGAGAATCGTGAGAAACAACGGAAGGAGCAACAAGGTCAGAGGAGGACGTTGTCTGTGGCAGAGTAAGCACACACCTGAAGAGATTGTTACCCATGGAGAACCCATGCTGGAACATAGGAAAAGGGTCTTAAGGAAAGATCAGCAGAGAGAAACCACTGCAGCAATAACACTAGGGAAGGAGAGGTGTCTGAAAAGTGAAGGTGATGCTGGCAAGGGGGGCGGAAAGGTGTTTTGCCAAGTGTCTAATTTGTTTGTTTCCTAGTACATGAATCAGGAATATAGTGTTTATGTTAACTGCCAAATTAAATTCCTCAAGTCCAAACTGCTTTGCTCGTGACAGCAGGTAGTAAATGATCTCCCTGTCTTTATTTTGACAGACGAGTTTTCTTTCTCCTGCTCTTGCCATTTTCTCCCCCATCCTGCTGTGCATGCAGGAGTGAGCAAGCAGGTCTGTGGATATCTGGCTACTGGCTGGCACCAACCCACTACAGTTAGATAGCCCTGTAGTTACCAAGATCCTTCTAAGGTGGTATACTACCGTTCTTAACAAACTAAGGACTTCTGGCTGTTATGCACCATGTTGATTGCATCTAGGATATTTTAGCTTAAATGTAATACCATGCCTATACTTCTTATCTCAATACTGCTTTAACTCTAGAATGGCCATGAAAAGTTCCATTATATCAATTTAATTGGAGAAGAAAGGGTTAAAACACAGACTGGCTTGAAATATTAGACTAAAAAGGAAAAGAATTCAAGTTGGTGAAAGAAATAAAATATAACGGGCAGTCAATATTACTATCAAATCACCAAAGTATCCAAAGAGACAAACAGCATCAGGTGAGAAATATTTCTCTAATGAAAACCAAATGTCAAAAACAAATGACATTTCATCACATTCTTTCAAAAAATCTGCTAGAAAGAACTTCAGCAAAACTTACCATCTGTTGAAGCTTCCATGAAATCAAAATTCCGTCTTTTGATAATGATTTTTCAGTATCATCTTTTGAAAAGCAACTTTACCATTGTTGTACTTTAAACACAAAAGCTATGCTATTCTTTAATGCCCTTGATAGCTTAAAAGCAGTTAAAAAAATACTTTCTTTTCCTTGTTTTTAAAAACTTTCTTAGCAATGCTAACCCCCCCACAATGCTTTGCTAAGCCAAAGACCTTTTTGGGTTTGTTTTGTTGGGGTTTTTTTAGGTTTTTTTGATGAGGGGGATATACCTTGGCCTTTAAATATTTATTTAAAAACCCCAAAACACTGGTATAAAATTAGACAAATCTTCACTAATGCCTACATCCTTGAGATAGCTTGTATTCATCCAAAGAAATGGAGTTACAGTCCTGGCTGCATTATAACACTTAGCATTAAATAGCAAACAGCCTGCATCATTCATTCGGGGAAACAACTCTTATTCCCAATATAGATTAATATTTTTTTCCAACTGTTGTTGCTATTTGACTGAATAAATAAATCTAATTATATTTCAGTGTTAATTTCAATAAAAGCTTTTAAGTTTTACTATTTAATTTCCACCTTTGTCAGACTTTATGGTATTGATATATTTTGTGTTCTTTGGGTTTTTATTTTGTTTTCTTTTGTTTTCAGTTTTGCAGAGCTGTGATGAGACTATTCTCTCCAAAATTTTTAGAGAAACACCTCAGAAACTATTTTTGCCCTTCTGTTAAGTCTTTCAAGCACCAGGAAGGAGTTGCAATAGTCTCAAATTCTTTGCTTTGATTCTGTTTTTTCGAGGCTCCACTTTTCTGTACAAAAAAGAAATTGTCTTAATCAATGCCACATTTACCTCTTAGATATCTTCCATTTCTCCTGCTGTCATTTCAAAAGGATCAATTGTTGATTTACCTTTTTCCTCTCCATTCTGCCCTACATATATTCTAGTCAAGATTCTGACTGTAGTAGAATCAATCTTCAACTCCAGTTTCACAAGTGAGTAGTAGGTTTTATGGACTTTTGTTTGGTTTTAGGTTGACAAGGAAGGTGAATTTATTGCAAAAGTCTCTTCTGCTCTGCTACTTTATAGTAACACAAAATTTAGGTTTCATGACTTCATACATTCTTTTCTATGAGGAAATTCTTTATTTCATACACACTTGTATAGGGACGAGACCTCTAAATAAACATGATGATTGAAATGCCAGATACATCTTGAGTATAGCTAATGTTCCTAACGCGTGTGCACATGTGTGCAAAAGCCTGGTTCTAATTATAGGTGAACTAGGTACTTGCTTATGAGAGTAAAATGCATGTACTCTGGCTGAGAAACTAAGTCAGGTTGACTGCCACTTTTGCAGCTTCTAAAGAGGAACTCTGGTAGCAGCTGCTATTTCAGATGGCTCCAGGAGCAGCAGGAATGAGAATAAGAAATGGCAAGACCCTCTCTGCTGAAATTTCTTCCCAGCATCATTTCATTTCCTGATATCAACCTTTCCCAAGAGCAGCCTCTCCTGGGGGACTGGGCAAGTGGACTGAGGTAGCTTATTCTTCGAACAACAAAATTCAACCCCCAAGACAGTTATGTGCAAATAGAAACATGCATTGTTCACTGGTTATACTGAGGGAAAATTCTGCCATTCTGGAAGCACTTGGAAGCAGACCTTCCTATAATCATTCTCGTAGTTTAGAGTCACCGTGGCACAATCTATTCCTGCTGCTCTGCTAGTGTGATTCTGGGCCATACATCACAAAAAGAAAAATAGCTGTATAGGTGGCTCTGCAGGACTTAAAGAATTTCTATATTCAATGTATCTCTTAAGCATGATACAACTTGCAGAGAAATTAAGAAAAAAAAAAAAAAGAAAAGGCAGCATTTTCTGACCAACAATAAGTTACATGTATTTAGTACAAATACTAGATAGGGATACAGGTTGCAGAATGTAGTTACATGTATTTCATATGCAGTAGTTAAAATTATTCCAAGAAAAATGTATAGTATATTTGCATGAACCTAAGAATAACTTCAGAATCACTCAGAGGCATTGTATCATACTCTACAAATAAAGATTAGAACAACTGAAATAATTGAAAGAACAGGAAGTATCGTCTAGAATATTGTCTGATATTACTTATTATTATAATGTGATATTAGAAAAGACTGAGTCAAAACTGATCCGATTTCAGATAACCAGAATAATTATTTATTTTCTTGGTGAAATAGTGTTTAGCATTACACAAAAAGTGTTGAATTCTTCTGAAATTCAGAAATTATATCCTAAAACTGAGTATTCATTTAAAAGTAAGAAGAAAACTTACCAATCATAAGCCCAGACTGGAGTAGGTATTCAACACATCCTATGGAACATTGACATGAGCGATACATTGACATACACTTCAAAATCCTCAGTTCAGAGAGCCCTGAGAAACCTGGATGAGCACTATATGTGCAGCAGGTAACTTCATTGCTTACCTATAAAATCTTAGCTTGGCTTGCGGGTAAGAACCAAGGGAAATATGAGGCACGATATCTAAATGCAGTTTTGTGATTTGAGATATACAGATTTGTATTGCTAAACTATCATATCGTATAACCTCGAAGTTTTGTGATGTGGTTAATGCACCTTGACCTAATATATGAGCAGAAAAAATGGGATTGTGATTATTTGTAAAACTTGCCTTTGGAATTTATTTCTGTGCAGGTAGATTTGGTCTTAAATATTTGGAAGGCATTTCAGCATGTTCTCAGATGGCATGAAATAGCCAAAGTCTATGGCAGAGATCTCAAGCACAGGCATAGGACATTATCCTTTTCTCTTTCAAAGCAGGGTATGATTATGCTCACGGGAGTAGTTGGCTGATGTGGATAAAGTAAACCAATTTGAGTTCTTCAGGCAGTCTCTGATCTTCGCATTGGTAGCCAAGTGCCCTCCTGGGCACAAGAAGGAAAGCTTTGCAAATTCTCTTCTGGATTCCTGGAAAGTGACTCCACCATCTGCTCAAACCCCTCTGTAAATAGCTTCTCTGTTGTCCTATCCATGTATTTATGTTTTAGATTATTTTGTGCTGATTGTGACTCTATGACTTCTCAGCAGATAAGCAGACAATACTTGTCTTCTGTGTAATTTTCTGTGTTGAAAAATAAATGGAAAATAAACTTCCCCGACACGCCCCCCCAAAAAAAAAGATTAAAACCCCACCATATTTGGCTTGAAGTTTACAATACTTTTCTCTAACAAAATGTGTTAGAAATCCTGACATTGAGGCAAGAAACTTACACTTACATGTGTATTATAAAACCCCACATTTTTTAATGCATATAACACTCTTAGAGATTTTCTTTTGCAGTCACAATCAAGACATAATCCTGATGTCTTTGTTTTTTTATAATTATCAGTAGAATCTGTTGCAACTTGTTATCCTTAATGCTGGGGCTTATATTTTTGTTCTCAATTTTAACCATATATATCAAGTCACAAAATATATATAAACTCAACTTTATTTTTCCAATACAGAAACAATTTTTAGATATAATATTTACTGGAAACCTTTAATAATGCTCTATTCCCCAAGGAAGTATCTAACTGTGCTTAACAGATAGTTCTAAGGAGGTGAGGATTATCAAGAACCTAGAGGGCAAAATATCAATATTATTTCCTTGTAGTTTCATGACAAAGAAGTAACATTGAGGATTACTTGAATTTGAACGCACAAGGATGTGGATGTTGAGATTAGTGCCAGGCCTTGCCCTCTCAACAGAGATTATGACCTTTAAGAATGCAGTTTGGCATTCTTGGGGTATCCAG
>VZTU01013247.1:10714-42784 GCA_013400835.1 Zapornia atra
TTTGAAGGAATTACTGGTTTAGGTTGGACATGGTCTTCTATGTGTTATGAGAGTTCCACCTGTTGTGCTTTGAGTGGGTGAGCGTTTTAAGCTATTTCACTCCATTTCAGTGATACAATGTAGAATGTTTCTAGATTCAGAAAAAACTACAAAGGATATTTTAAGGTGAGCAACTTATTCAATACATTCAAAATATTATCAATGTCTTTGAAAAAAAATAGAGCTGAGGAATCCAAGTTTATTTGTATGAAATTAGTGCTTACACAAACATTGCAGTTTCTTAGAGAAAATATTTTTTTAACATTTTCTTGGGTAAGTATAAAAAATTCTTCTGAAGTCCAGTTGTCACAGCCAGTGTAATTACCACTTGCTGTCACCTCCTGGTTACAGAATTCTTTGGGCTGTTAATGGTTGGGAATGCCTGCTTGAATACAAGCTCTAAAGTTATTTCTCATCAACAGCCTAAAAACTTCTTTTTAACTGACTTTTTACTTCTAAATCAGTCAGAGCGGAAAAATATGCTTAATTCTCCCTTGGTTACTCCTTAATCACCCTGTTACAGAGCTGCAAACTATGATGATTTTAATGGCTGGTTTAACCACAGGTCTTGAGTTTTTTTTCAAGGTGTTAAAACTCAGTTGTGCATCAAAGAGGTGGGCAAGGCACAGAAAAGAAGCATTGAAAATTGATCTTTTGAAAATGCAGAATTTACCTTTTTTTTTAAAGATACGGTTTTAAGTAGATAATATATTTTAAGTGGATATGATATATTTTCCTTTCTCCCTATATTTTCACTATTATAAATTGTCAAGTCTATGAAAATTGCTACCTACCTATTTTTATCTACCTACCTAAGCATTGTTTTAAGAGAAATGATAGCTCTCCAACCTTTCATCCTATGTATCTATAGAGCATGACCTACCTTAATTAGAATGTAGGGAACGCTGTTCTCCGTGGAGGTCTTTTGCAATTGAGGTATTAAGCTACTTTCTTCTAAGAGAGGCTGAAAAATCTGAGGATAACTGTAGCTCAGAAGATCCGGGACATATTTTTTCCAATTAGGTGCACTTTCGCTGTGGTTCAGAACACACCAAAGAGCTAAAAGTTACCTTTGTATTTGGAGGAGCTCCTCTGCCATTGTAAGTTAAAAATCCTTGCAGACAGGCAAACAGATGTAGAAAAGGGTTTTGGTGGACAGAGTGTGTAAAAGATGAAGGAAATTCAATGTCCAAACAGTATTTTTTCCCTAAGGGCAAGTTCAGCAATTATAATTTCTTTCCTATGCTTATCTAAGTACTCAACCGGGAAAGGAAAAGAACAATTCCATGGTGAAGGATAGGAAAAGGCATATCCTGGGCATTATTCTTGCTTAATCAACAACTGCTATAACAATCCCCTCTATAGCCCTTTGCATCCTTAGTTATTCAGAGGAAGGAATGTCTAGCACCTCATAAGAAGGAAGCATATTCAGATCACGACAAAAACCAGCTGACGCTTGCAGCTGACTTCAGTGAGTCTATTCGTGTGATAACAGATCAATAGTTTGCATAATGGTTGTAGAACAGGCACACATGACTGCCTGTAAAAGCAGAGAGAAACTCTGTTCCTTGCTGGAGGAGCCAGTTATAGGAATGAGCACTGCTAATGACTAGGAAGGAAGACTGAACTCATACATTTTACAAATAGTGCCCCAGATCACAGTGGCAGTAGTGCTGTTGAAAAAATATGTAACATATTGGTACAGCAGCAGAAAGAAATCCATATTGCTGCTACTTATGCTGTACCTGTCGTGTGGATAAATACAGCAAAGAACTTCTGTTTTGTAAGGCTGCTAGTCTAGCAACTTTACTGAGTACTAAATTTCAAAGGAAAAAATAACATTTTATTACTTCACTTATCTTCTCCCTGTGGTATAAATTGCCAAAGGGTTACCTGGGGTTTCAGCTGCCCAGTTTCTATTGACTTTAATGACAAAAGCATGGCTAAAACCCTATGCATCTCTATAAAAATGTACCCCATGTGTTGTCCTAATCATATCTGCTTAGTTTACTGACAAAACCAAGTTATTACTGTCAGTTCAGCACAGCCAATATAACTGTTAAAGAGCAAACTGAATTGCACTCTGCCTCGCATATTATCGACAAAATTGTCAGCCAGCTTTTGATTCCAGAGATTTTACTGCTAGTGATGATTAGTGTTGTGCACAGCTAAATGACCAGGCAGTTTAGTTTGTTCTGGATGGAGCCCCGAAAGTTCAAATGGTTCCGTGAACCTTTTCCAAATCCCATGGATCTGCAAAACTGAGCTGGCATTCTTGTGAGCACGGTGTGCCTGGGTACCTTACAAGTTCACTAGGACTTCATGTTGCAAGTCAGTTGGAAAACACTACGAGAATCACTTTTATCAGAGTCATTCTGACTCTGTTCTCAGTGCTCTTCACCACAAGGATGCGAGGAGGTTAGCAAGCATGGATTTCACATCAAAACATATGTATATAATATTTATTAATGAAAAATTAGGGGTTTTTCAATGGTGTTTTGGTTTTGCTTTTTTAAAATCTGGAATAGAAGCATTGTCCCTAGCAAAGAAATAGTGTCCTCAGAAGCAGCAGGAACATAATTAAAGGGAAGTGTGAGTTAGAGTACAGACTTACCTCCGTAAGATTTCAGTACCAGAATGGAGTAGCTCAAAGATGTCCACCCCCCTTTACAGTTTCTTTTACAAGTGACACTTTTTCTGTAGTTCCTGCCAATTCCCTGCTTGATTTTACAGGATTTCATATGCCTAAAATGCATCCACTCTGAAACAGATTTTCTCCAGCTTTTTTGCAGGTGTGCAGCAGTGGAGATATGAAATCCACGAGTGTTAGGCATGATCATACTCTCTGGATGTGACACAAAGAGGGATGGAACATGGTTCTTTTTACAGCTCATGCAAGCAGTTTCCAATATTGTCCCTGAGATAGCACTCCAGGACATATGTCTGGATGCACAGTGGGCTGCTATGAGTCTTATAAATGGGCAGATACTAAGGAAATTTCTTTCTGCCTTGCCATGGGCTCCAAGTGAATTGCAGCCTCCTGTTGCCTTTGCTTAAGTGACATCACCCATCCCTCCAGAAACAATGTTTGTCCATATTTATTTCTTAGCTACTAGCAATTCAGATCACGTCTATCTTTTATACTAATTATGTCAGCTTTCAACAAGGAAATCTGGCCTTCTGTTCCTTTCTCCTGTGAAAATAAATAAATACATAAATATATCTTGGAAAATGTGCAAAGATGGACTAGAAGTTAATGGAGGATGGAGTACTTGAAAATGCAGGTCTAAAACATAACATAGCTTATCAAAATCTATTTCTTGAGCTAGAGCTTCAATTTAATGAGCATGCTAACATTTCAGCAGTCATTATACATTGAAAAAAGTTTCCAATAATTAAGGATAATTGGCAATGGAAATAAAATGAACAGATGATAATGACTCTGCAGCAGAATTCAGCAGCTTGCTCTTTCAGCATGCATTGAATAAGGCACAGAGGCAAAAGTTTTTAAGTGGCAATCCAAACTGGTCAACTGTGTCTTGATTGTTATTCACCTAAATTTGTATACTCTGAGGCTTTACCTCCATTTTTCAGTCACTTTGCAAGTCGTTGTTCTTTTTTCTTCTTTTTTTTTTTCCCCTGGGCTGCCCACAACATAATATTCCAGGGTTAATTACCAGCCAAATTAGGTCTATATTTAATAATTATAAAATGTCACAATCTAAGGTTCTATTAGCTTTCCCTCTAATGTCATCATGCCTAAAACAAGTCACTTTCAACACCCTGAATAACCTGTGGTGTCAGTTTTTATTACACTTTTAGATGAAATATCTTTAACATGTTGTTGAATACATAGGGATTTAAATAGTCTGCACAGCATTTTCCACAGCTTACTGACTCTTTATGGTGGAACAGGGGAAGAACAGGAGGACTCGTCATAACATTAGAGTAAATACACTTTGTATCATGGCTGTGCCTGCTAGCTCTGCTGTGGTTCAAGTATTTCCACAATATTACCTTCCATTTTCATTAATTTAGATTTTAGCTGTTAAAAGTTTGTTGTAGAATGGAAAAGGAATGCAAATGGGACAAATTCAGGGACTGGAATCACAGTCTTTACAGCATTTGTTTTGAAACTAACATATTCACTCACCCTTAAATCTCCTTTATGATGTTGCCTATGGCAAAATGGTGCCTCTATTTAAAAAAAGGAATTAAAAAAAAAAAAAGCTTCTTTTTTGCTTCAACCTCAGAAATTGTGTATCTGGACATGGTTCTCTATTACATCTTTCTGTCGATCAAAATGACTCTAAAGAAATCCCACAGTTACACATGCATGCAACAAAAAACCGTCAATGTTCTGATCTGTTTATAACACCATAAAGTTCCCAATCTAAAAGTCACAGAACTTTCTGTCTAATTTCAGAGGGAATTTCAAAGGTAGTGATTTGGGAATTTCACTTTGTTGTTGAGTAAGAAAGCTTCAAATTACTATGCAGGTCATTAAAAAACTGACAAGAGAGCTTTGCAATTGCAAGGCATCATTATGTCTGAATATACTACCTATGTTACAAAAAATGAATTTAGAAATTCTAGAGAGAGTTTCTCATTTTCTAATTGAAAGTCTTTTTTATTAGCATCAATTTTTAAAGTCAGGAACTTTAGTTACTTTGAGACTTCTGCACAAAACATAGAAAGAAAAAAAAAGTATTTTCTGTTCTTAATTATGTCATAGTCCTAAAATCCAGCCTCATGAGCCCCAAAAGGGAGAAAAAAAATCACTGAATCACTTCTGAAAAGGATAAATCTTCCCCAGCACAGCAGAGAATCAGTATCTAGTTTAGTCTTGTTCTCACCAACAAGGAAGAATTGGTAAGTTATGTGAAGCTCATGAGTAACCTTGGGTGCAGTGACCATGAAATGGTGAAGTTCAAGATCTTCAGAGCACTGAGGACGGCACACAGCAAGCTCGCTACCCTGGACTTCTGGAGAACAGACTTTGGCCTCTTCAGGCACCTGGTTGCTACAGTACCATGGGACAAAGCTATGGAGTGACAAAGGGTCCAAGACAGCGGACTAGTGTCCTACAAGCTCAGGTGTGATGCATCACAAAAGAAAAAAAAAAAGTCAGGTGAAACGATCCAGAGACCTGCATGGATAAATAAGGAGTTCTTGGGCAAACTCAAGCACACAGACACACAGGCACACACAGAGAAAAAAGCCTACAGAGGGTGGAAGCAAGGACAGTCAGCCTGGGAGGAATACCAAGAAACTGTCCAAGCAGCCAGGGATTAAGTTAGGAATGCTAGTGCCCTTATAGAATTAAATCTGGCCAGGGACATCTAAGACAATAAGAAAAGTTTTGTAGGTATGTCAGTGATAAAGGGAAGAAAATAGAAAATGTGGACCCCCTCTGGAATGTAGTGGGAGATATGGAGAAAGCTGAGGTTCTCAATGACTTCTTTGCCTCAGTCTTCACTAGCAAGGACTGTAGCCACACTGCTACTGCCACATGTCATAGAAGGCAAAAGCAGACACTGGAAGAATGAAGAACTTCCCACTGTAGGAGAAGATCAATTATGAATATATCTAAGAAACCTGCAGGTGCCTAAGTTCATGGTACTTGATGAGATGCATCAGTGGGTCCTCAGGGAACTGGCAGATGAAGTTACAAAGCCACTCTCCATTATATTTGAGAAGTCCAGTGAAGTTCCCACTGACTGGAAAAGGGGAAAATAACCCCAGTTTTTAAAATTGGAAGACGGAAGACCTGGGGAACTATGCAGTGATCAGTCTTACCTTTGTATCTGGCAAGATGATAGAACAGTTCCTCCTGGAAACTGTGCTGAGTCATGTAGAAAGTAAGGAGGTGATTTGTGACAGCCAACAAAAGGCAAATAGTGCCTAACAAATTTCATGACATTCTACAGTGGAGTTGCAGCATTGGTGGGTAAGGAAAGAGTGACAGACATCATCTACCTGGACTTGTGCAAAGCATTTGACACTGTCTTGCACTATATCCTTTTCTCTAAATCAGAGAGACATGGATGTGATGGATGGACCACTCAGGGGATAAGGAATTGTCTAGACAGTCATACTCAACGGTGTGGTGTTGTGCAGAGAATTGTGGTCAACTGTTCAATGTCCAAGTCGAAGTTGGTGACAAGGGGTGTTCTCAGGGCAACAAATACTTGAGAGATAGGACTGTGAAAACTGCAGGAAGTTCAGCAAGGCCAATAAGTATCTATGTATATAAGCTTTAAGTATTAGGTAAACAATGTTTTCTGGGTGCAAAAAATATCTGATTTTAGTAGGTCATTTCAAGTTAAATCTTGTTTTCTGTAGAGCTATTTTATGTATGAGTTCCAAATGAATTCATTGTCTGTGAGATTTTTCTTAAACACAGAATTTGTGGCTTGAACATAAAGAAAAAAAAAACAAAAACAAGACTAGAACTAATCCTTTATTAATTGTAGCTATTCACCCTTCAGTGGTTTGAAGAATTGGCTGAGCCAGGTTTCCATTAGAACATTATTCTTCTTTCCAGTGTTAGTAAGCACAAGTGAGCACTCATACTGCAACTGGGCATTGCAAAGTCCTTCACATGCTATGCATGGCAGAGTTCAGGACAAATTCTAATGGCAGACCAGAATACAAACCTCCTCCAAATTTCTTTTACTGATATGGTGGGCAAATGAACATAAACACAAGATGTAATTTTATACTATGGAAAGAACATGGACAATAGTTTGTTCAGTTGGTGACATCATTTTCTGTGAAATCTAAATATCTTCTGTATGAATATAGATTATTTTACTGTTCATTATTCTATTTTTAGGCTTTAACATAACTTTTATGTTGATTTTTAATGAGTGCAGCTTGCTATAAATTTATCAGATAATTCAAATTGGAAGAGAGCTCACGGTCTCTAACTTCCAGTTAAAAGCACGGTTAAGTAAGGTTATTCAGGGAATGAAAACAGGTTTTGTCCAGTCTGATCATTTTTTATCTTGTCATGCCTGTCTCTATTGTACTAAACCTCCTGACTGTTTTTGTTGGACAGCCAGCATACCCATTACAATAATATATTCCCTACTTTGTGGTCATCTCTGAAAGGAAAAAAAAATATTTTATGGTATGTCATAAATAATATTTCACTCTGTAATGCCATTTTTTCAATTCTATTCAGTATTTGGCCATACTAATAAAAGTGTTTATAAAACTACCACTTAATTTACATCTCTCACTACTTTGTAATTATCTCACTAAGAATTTACTTTCATTTCAGGATAGATGACTTTATACTTTGTCTATACTTAAATGAATGATTACAGAAGTTTGATCCTGAAATTCAGAAGGCTGCTCAGATATCAGAAGTGATGGCTTTCCTCTATTTAAAGTCTTCAAGTAGTCAATGGGCACGTAAATGCTGTTTGAAAATAAACTTCTTTAAGATATGAGTCACCTTTCCTGTCTTTCTGCATTGACTGTAAAAAGACCTGAGGAAAAGCAAACTGCTAACACAGAACACAGGACTTAAAATCCTCTCTCACCTCAAAATCAGTGAAAATCATTTAATCATATTCAATGCAGGCAGTGAACAGATTATGGGATTTTCCTACCCAAGTGGTGCTCTAGGAAGGCGTTGAGAATTACTGGAGGAGTTCCAAACTGCTTGAAAGGCTTTAGGCAAATGTTGTAGCTTTAACTGCAGAGGAGCTCTTTTTTTCTTTCAGATTTTAAAGAGAAGTGCCCTCTGAAAACAGCCACTCTCCTCACAGATTATTGATAAAATTAAATGGCAAAATGAAAATAGCTCTTTAACTCTTTGGAAAATAATTACATAAAAATCCAAATTTTGAGGGGATACTTATATGGAAATAGTTATTCAAATAAGTAAAATTAACAGGAGCTGGTTCATAGTTTAAAAAGAAAGAATTTATATGAAGAAGGCAAAGGTGTGTTTCTGTTAATTATTCCCATTTATAAATGATCAATTCAATTCATTCCAAAGGATTATGACTGAATGCTGATTAACATTAAGTCCTCTTTATATCTCTTCACAAGTGCATCAGGGCTTTGAAATGTATTTAACTGCAACTGATGCCAGAACAATGTAAAGTGGCCTCAGTGCAGTTGAGAATAAGTCCCTTAATTTGAAATATTTCAGATGTGTTAAACTATAAAAATTCTAGAATATTTTCATATTTTGAAGAGTTTATATAAGAATATAATTCAAAGACAGGTTTCATTTAGAAAACCTAAATGTGAAGTGATTAGTTTGCAATACCCACTAATCTCTTCTGGTAATTTGTTGCAAAGTTTAATAAGGATTTTTACTATATCTCATAAAGCCTAATGTTCCTTATGTACATTTACAACATTCAATGCAATGTCTCTGAAAGAGTTGGCATGGTTTATTGTAAACAAAATAACTCCCTTGGCCCCTAGATAGCATCAGTCTAAATGCAGAAACTCAACTCTTGGATTTCAAATTCTAGAACCATTTAACAACATGCTTAGGGGATGCTCACAGAAATCTTATAACCTTAATGTGGTGTCTATCCATTGAGTAGTAATTCACTGATATATTTGCTTAGCACCCGATGAGGCACAGGTCTCAGGCATTGTGAAATAGTTAATTCCAAATTAAACACCAAAACGTGGATGTGGAAGTCATATTACAGTTCCTTTACCACAACTGGATCAGACAAGACCAATGTGCTGAACATGTTTTTTGGATTCTAGTTCTCCTCAGTGCAGCCTCTAGAGTGGTAACTTTATGAGCATTTAGCATTTTAAACCCTGATACTTTGCTTTGAGGAAAATGGCATGTTTCTGGATATGTAGTGCTCCTTTAATTGAAAGGACAGTGTTATCTTTCCTCCCTTCTGTGTAATAACATTAATGGTCAGAACGTTTCCCCAAAGAGAAGAGCTGGGTTGATTTTATCACCCCAAGAGCCCTTCCTATTCCTAAGAAAAAACTCTAACAATTGAGTTGTAGACTAGATCATGTACAAGATATCACTCTTGTTGGACCTCGGCTGCTGATCATATATGAATACAGGACTCAAAGGAAATGAAAGAGACCAAGCAAAAATTCTTCCCTGCTAGAGGCAGAAGGTGTATTGTTCAGCCTCAACAACTGTAGTCTGCACGAGCCATCTTGCCAGGTATAAGATTATTGTAAGAGATTTCATGGTTAGAACTTTGAAGAAGATAAAGGAGTTTTCTCCCTGTTATTTAATTCTGCAACACTCATACAGTCTAAATTTCACTTCTGGGTGCCTATGTTCTTTTGGAGCTTGTCCTCTGCCTTTGCACATTTCAGTAAGTGTACAGCTAGTTTAAATGATCTATAAATACTTGCTGAGAAGACCAAGGATTTACAAGAGTGTTTATTCTTGTTTACAAGAGTGTAAATTTTCTGGATTACTGAACAGAAGAAGATGGAGAGAAACTTTATTGGCACATCAAAAGATCTTTGATTAAAATGAGATTTTAGAGGTTCAGCTGCACTAAGGAGTCCAGACTGGTAGATACTGCAATAGGCTCAGTGTCTTGGTTTTGACTGAGCTAGAGTTAATTCTTTTTCTTGTAGCTGGCTTATGCTGTGTTTTGGATTTAGTGTGAGAATAATGCTGATAAAACACTGATGTTTTTAGTTGTTACTAGGTAATTGTGCTGTCTACACTAAGTCAATGACTTTTCAGCTTCTCACACCCTGCAGGTGGAGAAGAAGCTGGGAGAGCACAGCCAGGACAGCTGACCCAGATGTCATGCTGAATATATAACTGGGGAAGCTATACGAGAGGTGGAATCACTATTAAACTGTCTATATCTCACAAGTTTGGGTCATTGGAGTTTTTCTCCATTTTCCTCCCCATCCCCTTGAGGTGGGACGGTTGAGTAAGTGGCTGCGTGGTGCTTAGTTACTGTCTGTAGTTAAACTGCAAGACTTAGATATTAGGTAGTCAGGCTGTTTGGAACAAAAGCAGAAGCTGATCAAACATAGTCTAATGTTCCATTTTTCTGCCACAAAAAGAAACTTAGTCTGATCAGTCCATCTTTTACACCATACCAGTTCTTGAGAGAGGGTGCAATACAGCATGATACAGGTCTTCTAAAGGTCATTTACACTGTCATCACCACTGACAGGTACTCTGGTAAACATCCCTGATATTACATGATTCAATGAGAAATGTGCTTTGGCAAAGAATAAGTAATTAAAATATCATATGAAAACAAATATGCAGTTTTGGCTCACTAGTGCAAGCTATATGACTTTAACAATTCTCTTTTCAGAGAATAAATAAGAATATTTATCATTTTCTAGTGAATTTGGCTGTTTATTTCATAGAAAGCAAGTTTTTTGTCAAACAATGCATGATATTCATAAAAATATCTAAAGTAAAAATTTTGCAGAGTTGCAAGTAAGTATAGCTCCCATCAGAAAAAAAAATGCATGGATTTTGTTCTGTTCCTCAAAATTTGTGCCCTTTCTTTTTCATTTACCATCACTTAAACTTAGAACTGGAAACTCGGTTGTACTACTACATAGCCCATAGATAACTTTGACTGACTGTACCAGATGATGGGAGAATAATCTGTTATCTAAATTCTGAGATTGGGAGGTTAAGCAACAGAGTTATAACTCTAGACTTTAGGAGCACAGACTTTAATAAATCACAGGACTGGATACCCAGGGAGACCATGAAGAGAAGCAGAATTGCTTTGGATGGCTGCTGGATTTAAAAAAAAAAAAGTAATTATTAGCAATCAGGAACAGTACCCTATTCTACGAAAAAATAAGACATTTTGGCAGACAGCTAAACAGGGAACTCTTAAAGAACTAAATTGTGAAGAGAGAGCATACATGAAGTGGAATCAAGGATGGGAAATGAATGAGTAGAACATCATTTCTTAGGCGTTCAGAGGTGAACACACTAAAAACAAAGCACAGCTGGACTGAGCCAAGCTATTTTCATTAGTACAGGAGATAAAACAAAAGGCAACAAATCCTAACTTAGGGCTAGGGATCTTCAGACTGACATTAGTAAAACCATTGTAAACTTAGGACACTAGAGACACAGATTGCCCATACAGCTCCTTCCAAGATTCTATCAGACAAAAATATGGCTGACCCAACTGAGTATTGAATGTAGTCCCAATTCAAGTGAGAGTGTACTTAGATGACTGTCAAATGACCTTCCAGCCAATATTACTATGATTCTGAAAATATGTATGTATAAAAACCATTTTGAAGACTGTTTTAGAATCAAAAGTTATCACACTAACATCAGCAAAACCACAGTGTACAAACTCTGCTTTTTTGCTATGTGCAAGGTCATCTTTTCACTGATCACTCTTCCTTGCATCCTTTCACTGACTCTTCTTTTTTCTCCATCACATCTAGTTCATCTACTTGCTCTTACCTTTCATGTTTTTCAAGCTCTGAGTCTCCCTACCTATTTGTTCTCTGACTCTAATGAGTTGCTCTTTGACATTTCCACTCCATCAGTGATAGTAGCCAAAACTATTCACTTGACAGTTTCTGCCACAGGAGTCTTAGCACTTTTACAAATAGAGTGCACTCCTTGAATTAGTGCATAAAGCCATTAACCTCTCATCTTTCAGTTCCCATCTTGAGACCCACAGGACTTGAAAACGGTCAACTGATAATGGCTAGGTAAAAGGCCAATGGGGACTGGTGATACCTATTTTAAAAACTTACAATGATGTAGAACCATCAGGTTAAAAAATACCATAATAGATAAACTTTATTCTAAATATTATAATCTTATTATAGTTCCTCATCTTCTCTCTCACTGTCTGCTGCCTACCTATATTTTGTCTTACCTTGAAAGCTCTGCAAGTTAGGCAGCACACTTTCCAGGATCTTGACACAGTACTTTGCAAAAAAGGTCTCTATCGTTTTTGATCTCACATTAACAGATGAGTAGGATAAGCCTCAGCATCACTAATTGTGTTTAAGAAAGCTATTTAATCTTAACAGTGCTGTTTCAGAAATTAAGCATCATTAAAATAACTATGGACATAAATATTTTTAAAAAATATTAAGAAAAAAGAAGCTGAACTTTTGAACTGCTTTTTATGGAGACCAATCATTTTTTATTTAGAAGATGTTTCTTCTATGACTGTCATCCAAAAGCCCTACAGGTTACCATATCCATAAAAGGGAAGTCTGATAAAAGACAGTATAAACTAAATTGAATGTTAATATGAAATCCAAATCTACATAAAGCAGTAAGCTTGGATAACATATTCACAGCCTATTGGACTTGATATTTGAGGACTGAACCGAAATTACATCAAAATCATTATCAGTCTTAGGTGACAGAAAGAGAAAAAAGGACCTGCCCACTTGTCAGTAAAAATGTTATAAGTTGGAGTGTGACTTGGCTGTCACCCTGAACAGCAGCAATTCAAGACAACAGTACCCCATGAGACCATGTAAAAAAATTGTGGCTTGGAGGTGACAGTCCTTTCCAAATTTCTCTTTGTTCTAATGGAGAAGTCACTTCATTCTTCTACATAAATCATCTTGTTCCCCTTAGACCATGAGTTCAAGTATACACAGAGTTATTGCCTCCTAAAATTGCCACTCCCCACTGATGTGCCTATATGTAGAAAAAACGGGTGCAAAGTTCTTTTTGCATCCTTTTAGGGAAGCCTGTGCAAACGGATACCCTGCTTTTGAATGAAACAGTTTGCTCCTGTCATGGTTTAGCCCCAGAAGGTAGCTAAGCTGCTCAATTGGATGAGGGGAGAAAATCAGGAGAGTGAAAGTGAGAAAACTCTTGGGTTGAGATACAGTTTAGTAGGTAAAGTGAAAGTTGTGCACACGAGCAAAGCAAAACAAGGAATTAATTCACCATGTCCCATGGGCAGGCAGGTGTTCAGCCATCTCCAGGACAGTAGGGCTCCATTATGTGTTACTTGGGAAGACAAACTCTATGTGTACCCTCTTTTGTCCTTCTCTCCTCAGTTTTATATGCTAAGCATGATGTCACATGGTATGGAGTATTGCTTTGGTCAGTTGTAATCAATTCTTGTGCATCCCAGCCCACTCACTGGTGGGGTGCTGAGAAGCAGAAAACCCCTTGGCTCTGTGTAAGCACTGCTCAGCAATAAGGAAAACATCCCGGTGTTTTCAGCTCTGCTTTCAATACAAATCCAAACCACAGCCCCATACTAGCTACTATGAAGAAAAAAAAAAAAGAAAAAAAAAAGAAGTAACTCTATCCCAGCCAAAACCAGCCAAGTTTTCCATAAAATGTTAATTCTATGGCAGGAACTTTCATTATCAGTTTACAGGAAAATGACAGTAAAGGCCTAAGCAGTAGAAAAGCCATGCTTATCAACTGCTAATGGTCTTTTCTCATGCCTGATGAGTAGACTAAAAAAAAAAATAATTCAGTAAATATGAAAAGGACAGTATGTAAGCACAAAATTTTCTTCAGCTAATTATTGTGAGACACCACAAGTTTTAGACACATGGAGCAAGGAAATTTTGTAAGTTCTTACACATTTTATTTTTTTGTGATTTTGATCATTTGTCCATTCTTTCATTGTCTTCCTTTTTATAAAATTTGAATGGTAAAAATTAATGGAGATATTTTAAAAATAAAAATGCAAATAAGAGCAAAACGAATTAGCTTTTCTTTCTGAGAACTATTCCCTTCATAATGTAGATTTCAGAATGGGCTAGTGAAACATTTACAAGCATTTGTTGAGGTTTTCCAAAGGTATAGATGCTATTGTCATTTGATTATGCTTGACAAGCAAGAAGTAGTGGATACATAATACTTCCTGCTTCATTAATAAATGGAGCTACTGTCAACATCTTCCTTATAACTATTAGAACAGGATTTCAGGTTGTTTGCACATTTGCAAAACCAGGCAGAAACCAAGGCAGGAATTCTATTTCCTCAGCAGCAGTTACTGCAATTGTCTCAGACACATTGTAAGAATAAAAGTACAAGCAAGTTGCAAAGTTGAAGAATTTCACCCATTCCTGTAGCTTTTGTCATTCTTCCACTCCTCAACTGAGCTTTGGGCAGAAGATGTAATTCCTCAAGTCTTATCTCTGATACAAAAGAGATGTTTGGTTTTTTTCTGGTTTTGTGGGGGGTTTTTTTGGGGGGGTGGCATGGGTTTTTTTGTTTGGTTTTTTGGGTTTTTTTTTCCCCCAGCTTGCTACTTCTTTTAATCTTGTTGAAGAAAAACACAGCAGCAGACAACAGAAGTGGTATAGTATTTCTTTGACTGCCTGGTCACAAGCGTTAAAAAAAAAAAAAGAAGAGGGATTTCAATACTGATCCCAAGACCTCTGAAAATCTTTTTTCAAAATCAGTGCTTGAAATGTACCATCTAAGTCTTTGTTATATTATCAATAATCTGCATTGAAGTGCTTTCCCACATTTTCCCTGTGTAAGTAGGATGTGGTTGCAAGAAGGGCATGCTTACTACACTTAAAATACAATTAATTCTTTCATATATGTCTCATAAAGTGTTAAATATCATTACTTAAACCAGTTATGCACAAGACCAATTCTGCAGCTATGTCAGGACTTACACCCTATATTTTTCCACTAGTATAAGATTGTATATGCTGGTTCAGACCTAAGCTTCATAGCTCAGTATTTTGTTTCCAACAGAAGCTATAAGGAAATTTCTAGAGAAAAGGAAAATCAAATCAGTCAGACTGGTGTTTCACCTTACCACAGACATTTTCAGCTTAGAAGCTCATAGTAGGATGACATCATGTCCCCTGGTCAGGTCCCACCTGGAGTATTGTATCCAGTTCTGAGCTCCCTGGTACAAAAAAGACAGGGATCTCCTGGAAAGAGTCCAGCAGAGGGCCACAAAGATGATTAAGGGACTGGAACATCTTCCCTACAAGAAAAGACTGAATGAACTGGGGCTGTTCAGCCTTGAGAAAAGAAGACTAAGAGGGGATCTTATTAGTGTTTATAAATATAATAAGTGTGGGACACGTGGGGAAATGGCCAGTCTCTTTTCAGTTGTATGTGAGGACAGGACAAGGGGCAATGGACTCAAGTTGGAGCACAGGAAGTTCTGCACCAATATACGGAAGAACTTTCTCACCATGAGGGTGACAGAACACCAGACAGGATGCCCAGAGGGGTTGTGGAGTCTCCATCTCTGGAGATACTCAAGACCCATCTGGACACCTACCTGTGTGACCTGTCCCAGGGAACCTGCTTTGACAGGGCAGTTGGACTTGATGATCTCTGGAGGTCCCTTCCAAACCCTACAATTCTGTGAATCTGTGATTCAGTGATCACCCATAATGTAGTTACTTACCTTCATTGCTTTGCAACCTACATTATAAAAAGTTTGGGAACACCCTTGCTTAAGAATACAATGTAAAATAAAAACTAGGAATGCTGAGAAATAATTTTGTTTTATCTCTTGCTAAAGCTAGGTAGATTATGGAAGCACGGAGAAAAGATCAGGCAAAACGGTTTTCCTTATGTACATCCTACTCTGATCATTTGCTAATGAGTGTAATTAATGTGTGGCTAGGTGGGATTTGTACTGGTGGAAGAGAAAGTTCACAGGGTTCTGTATCCTAAACTTATATAATTTCATGTAATGTGTCTTCCTTCTCTGTCACCGCACATCTTACAAGTCTCACATGCAGCCCATAGTTCTAAGAAAGTTTAAAAAAAAAGAGTATAATTGTGTAATTTACAGAACAAAAATGAATCAACTCAGTAAATCTTCCAAAGCCATGAAGGATTCTCTTTCGATCATTTCAAAATGATGGGGAGAATTGACTAGCTACAGTCTCAATCACCTAATGTCCTCAAGACCCATATTAATGTGCTAAGTGTTATTAAGACAGATGTCTGTAGCTGTGTAAATTCCCTGTGATGAAAAAGTATCTGAATAAGCAGGAAATTAGTCCTGAACTGTTGTAAAATCCTGTACTGTTAATATACCCTGAGGAGAATGTTGCAGCTGAGGTTTAGATGTACTTATAAAAAGCTCCCTATCTTGGAGCTAATGAAGAGATACTGACAGTTTTGCTGCAGTGTCTGTGAAGTGTTTTAATGACTACAGATTAATCAGTTTCTAAAGCAGCATTCCCTAGTGGTTCCCCACCCCAAAATCCTAACCCAAAACAAGCAACTGAATGTCATTAATAATTAAAAAATAAAGAAATAAAACAACAAGGGAAAAACAAAATGAAACCCCCAGCCCCTCACCTCTTCATGTCATGAGAGCTGGAAGCATTTATAGTCACATTCTCTGGAAGGAATAAAAAAAAAGCCGGAGATGACACTGGATTTAGTGGAGCAGTCAGTTAATTGTTACGGTGAGGGTTTTAATTTTCTTCTCAATGTAAATCACAATTGAGGAAAGCATCTGCCACCTCTGATATTTCCTGTGCAGTAAATTTAAATGGATTAATCACTGTGTTTGTTCTCACGTTCTGAAGAATGATGGGCACTTGCCAATGGGCTGTGGAGTCCCTGGCTCATTGATTTTTAGCCGTGTGGGGGGAATTGGTGGGGCTATGGAATGATTTAAATAGAAATTAAAAAATAAATCATGCTTAAACATTTTTTGCCCACCCATTTCCACACCCTATCATCAGAAACTGATTAAAATATTTTCCTAGAGACTGAGTGGGTTTGCTAGGAAACTATCAGGACAGGACTGTGCTTGATCACAGTAAAATGAGGATCATAATGTTGACTTCACACAGGAGCATTTTCACCAGTCCAACAGAATTCTTTAATGTATCTCAATCAATGGCTATTTTCCCAAATAAATTCAGTGTTTTGTGTACTATGCGATATGTGCAACCTCCCTCTCTGAAGTTCATGGAAATTTGGCAGAACCCACATGAACTATTCATAAACAACTGTCATGTCACATCGTGCCTTTCTCTTTCTTTACATTTGCTAAATACCATTGAAAAAGAGAGGCTGGGGGTGTGTAGAAAGTCAGCTTTCAGAGTCTGCTCTGTGTTCATCTTGCAGGTAAACAATATCTGCAGCTGCAATGGGGTCTTGCACAATTCTAAATGTGAGAGAAGATGGTACAAGAAACGATCTCTTCTAACAAACATGCTGCACTGCTGAAGAGAAGTTTCTGATGCACAGAAAGAAAGAAAATATGAAGCTGGGAATTAGAAAACATGTTATGATTCACTTGTAAGAAATCCTTTGCTTTTCTAAAGTGGATACACCATGCTTTTGTGCTTGTGGTCTTGTTTCATCTTTTTTAGAAGATGTCTTTATGTTCCTTATAGTCTCCTTATTTAAATTTCTTTTTCTTTTCTTTTTTGCATTTCCCTGCCGTAGAGTGTATTTCAGAAATATAATACATTATATTATCAAAAAATAACTGTTCTATCAAGATTTTTTCTAGTATTTCCATGTGGTTAATAAAGTGATTTTCCCCCCTGTTTTTCTGTGCCTGAGCTAAAATTAATATTACTGAAGGCCTGTAAAGCATTAAAAAAAATGCTGCCAAAACTCATCATCCTTGCAGAACTGAAATGATGGGAGGATAAATGGTTGCTTTGGTGAGATTAGTTGTATATTTGTATGAAAAAGAAAAAAAGCCACACTTGTAAGGTTAGGTCACGAATGTGTGGCTCAAATCTCTTCTGCTTTAATTTTTCTAACTGAAGCATTGATTTAAGCAGCCTGTGAAATAGCATGAAGTATAAGAAGATAACTGCTTTGGCTGTACAAATTAGCTGCTTTTAAAGGTATTAATGTCTATGTAGGTATGATAGAGAACATCTCTTGCCTAAGGATCTTAGTCTGCCTCATGTATATTCACTAATTAACCTTCACAATAAGCTTTCAAGTTAAATAAAGAGTATGAAACAATTTTTCCATGCACAAAGCTGTACCAGATTGGAAGACAGTAGCTATTTCTGAATGCAAACCAATATTTTCAAAATGCAAAGGCAATTCAACTTTTTAATGAATTTAAAGTGGATGTGAGTACTTGTATGAAGTGTCAGTCTTAGAAATGTTACCATGAAAAATGTAATGACCACATGATTCAGATTTCTATCACTGTCCCGAGCAAAAAATCCACCCTCTTTCACAGGAGCATTGTTTCATCAACATCATGCTGCCTCAGCCATGCTCAAATGAATCAGGGGTGATTCACAGTAAGAACAGCCAACTGCTGTATTTTCCCCATCCCTGTGCCAACATAGATTTGTAGCTTCTTATTCAGGTTGGAACTGCAGCTAAAAAGATATATGGTTGTTTGAACACAGAATTTATAATTTACACCATGGATGGAAGGGTATAAATTACCTTGATTTTTCTACTGCGTTTGTCAGTACATGAAATAAAACAAAGATCAACAGCCTCCATGTCACTAGCATTATTATTTAATCCAGACATCATAAAGACTGGAAGATCAGACTATGATGACGTTCCTAAGCAATGATGAAAATGTTTTTCTCTCTGCATCCTTACCCACCCCTTCCCCCTTAGAACTCCTTCTCTAAAAAAGTCGGACAAATACAATCTTTTCTTTCAGTAATACATTTGGTCTGACCAACTCTTTCCTTCCAGTGGTGGAAAAGCAATAACATTTTCTTCTCAGAAGGTATTTTGAGGTGGGGTTTAAAAGCGAAGAGATACAGAATTTATCAGACAAAGGAATGATGGAAGACCAAGGAGCAAAGAAAGAACTGGAGAATTCACAGAAAGAGGAACATGATTTGTTTGTCAACAAAGGTGATGTACAAAATATCTACATGTGCTTCCTTATAGAAAGCATGGGATTATTGAAACAGGTACAAATAATCTTGAAAAAAACCCACAACAGTAATAGCAAAACAACAAACAGAAAAAAAATCAACCTAGGACCTGCGAACCTCTTGCTGACAATTTATACAGAAGATTGACTTTCATATTCAATCAACATATTAAGCAAATCTGGGATATTTTACAGTTAGTTTTGAATCTGATTGTTTGCTTGTCTTCCTGCTCAGGTGTCTGCCTGGACAGATGTATGAGACACTTCTACATAAACTCATTGATAAGTTAAAAAAAAAATATATATAAAAGTCTGAATTATCTGGATTCATACAGCAACAGAATTTTATCTGGCTTTTGTCAACCAGGTCCCAGTAGTTCGTGGATGCCATGATGCACACAGCTAAGCCTGTAGTGCATGTAGGGACAGGTATGAGCTCCAGGCAGCCCACTACAGCTCCTTTTCCCGAGATCTGTGAAGAGAACCAGACTCCTCCAGACATGATGTAGAGTGAGTGAGTGAACAGTATAAAGAGTTGTTCAAGGCAAAGGCTAGTTGCACTGAAGTGAGAGCTCAAGCCAGGTGTCCTGGTCTGTTCTGTCTCATATCCATAACATATTTATACTGCTGTGAATATATACCTAGGTGGGTCATAACTAGGTATAAGGCAGTTATTTGTGAATTTATCACCAAGAAAGCTGGAGGGAGAGGCTGGGAGCTTACAGCTGCATAGCTCAGTCTGATTTTATTTAGACAAAGAGAGCAATCGGGAACAATATAAAAATTCACTGGCAGAGGGCAAGGATTTGGAATGTTACAGGCAACATTATTAAGACAATATAACCTAAATTTTCTCTTGTTAAGTGGATTACAAAAGGATAAAAGACAGCTACAGTGGGTTTGTGAGGAAGAGATCAAAGACATAAGGATGAAAACCAGAGGAACTGTAAAGAGGGGAAACCAAGACTAAGGAATCTGAAACTTTGGGGCCTCAGTATCAGGCCAGGTTTCATTTTGCTCCCATTTTCAAACGTGTGAGAGGAGGAGGCTGTTGTCCAGTCTCTGCCGAGACCCTCAGCAAGATCTGGCCTGCTGGACTGGGCAATAGAATCTGTTGCAGCTCATACTGACCCACTTTCCTAAAAGAATGACATATAGTGTGTCTACCCAGGGGGTGCTAACCATTTCTGCCCACATTCAGTGGTCACCAGATGAGGCATCCAGCATCTCTCATCTTCTTTGTTTGCTGCTGCTTCAGCAAAAAGCATTCAAGAGGGAGAGTTCCAAAGCAAAATATACATACTTGCTTTTGCAAAGCTATGCTGATGTGTGTGGCACTTCTGCTTGCTTTCTTTCAAAGCTTGTATGATCAACATGGTTGGGTATAAGAAAGACAGGGATGTCCTGGAAAGAGTCCAGAGGAGGGCTACAAAGATGATTAAGGGCCTGGAACATCTCCCCTATGAGGATAGGCTGAGTGAGCTGGGACTGTTCAGCTTAGAGAAAAGAAGACTAAGGGGGGACCTTATTAATGTTTATAAATATCTTAAGTATGGGATACATGGGGAAATGGTCAGCCCCTTTTCAGTGGTCTGTGGAGACAGGACAAGGGGCAATGGCTGCAAGTTAGTGTATAGGAAGTTCCACACCAATATGCGGAAGAACTTTTTCACAGTGAGGGTGACAGAGCCCTGGGACAGGCTGCCCAGGGGAGTTGTGGAGTCACCTTCTGTGGAGATATTCAAGACCTGTCTGGACGCCTATCTGTGCAATATGAGCTAGGGAGCCTGCTTTTCAGGGGTGGTTGGACCCAATGATCTCCTGAGGTCCCTCCCAAACCCTATGATTCTGTGATTCTATGATTCTGTGATCTGACCCTTAGTCTGTAGGCGCTTCGAGGTTTTGAGTGTCTTTTATACTTGTTCTGCACATAACACAATGCATCTCTGATTTTGATGCTCCCAACAGTTCTGTCATATAAATAAATAACAAACATTATAATTGTTGTTATTATTATTGTTATTATTATTATTATAATCCAGGAAACTACCCTTTTAAAAGTAAAATATGCATTTATTTCAGTTTCTTATTATACAAATGTGGTACCTGTGTTCAACTAAAATCAGGATCACAAATGCTATGATTCAAGAAACAGAGTAGAGACTCAGGAAGTTAATAAAACGTGTTGATTGCTTTATGAAGTTGCAAGCTTATGAATGCTTAACACTGTGCAATTAGTGACTACCAGAGAAAACACACCCTCCTCAGGACATCAGCAAATCCATGAATTTCAATAAAGTAACAACTAAACCAATTAACAAGTGAACACAAAATCAATTATTGTGAAACAGGCTAGAACAGAATAATGACAAATGCTAGTTTTAAAATGAGAACAGAAAAAATAAATTAGCATTTCAAACATAAGTAACAACAGTCTGTGTGTATTAATACACATAAGAATGATATACCTCATACAAAGATTTATGTGTGCACACAAAACTCATCTAAAAATATAGCACTTAAAACAAAACCCACAATCAATTCTACCTTTATACATTAAAAAATGTTTGCTCTTTGATTTTTTTAGATAATACAAAAGATTCCAAAATTGTGTCTTGAACCAAAGAAATACTAATGAGAAGAATACAACTAGATGTAGAAAAAAATATTTTCTTTAACACTTTTTATTTCAGCTTTTCATAATGACAGCCCAACTTACAAAGGAAACCAGCCATGAGGCTGAGCCAGATGTGCTGCAGAGATCATAATCCTTCCTCAAAGGACAACACACAGGAACTTGCTGGCTTTTTAAAGTTTTATAACAAAGGATTTAACAACAATGTCCCATGTATGCAGCCTCTAAACACCTGAGTACGCAACGTCAGTCATTAGACATACATACAACCTTGCTCTCAAGAATGATGTCAGAAGACTCACTGTGTATGGTCAAGCTGCATGGTCCTATGACTTCAGAGGAAGGAGTCCTCTCAGATGCCTGACAATCAGGGAGCTAGTGGAGAAGGACTGCTTTGTATCAGATTGCTCCTGTTGATTACATTTAAAAGGCTAGATGGCAGCATTGTCAACTTGCATGATTTTTATGATGTTTCCTGGTATTTTGGATTTTCCCTAAAATGCCGTCTGTCAGAATACCAAGTTTCCCAGAAAAACTTAGTGTTTCTTTATGTTTTCAGTTGTCTTACAGTCAGAAACATGGCTGGAGCTCAAAAAAAGAGGGATCATAAAACTGAGGGGAGTCGGAGTGTAAGGACAATTTCACGCAGCTGACAGCTAATAGTATAATATAAATCATTAAATAAATCTCATACAAGTCTGAAAAAAAATATAATAAGAACAGAATAATCCTCCAGTTACCCTCTCAGAAATAAGCGGTAAAGGACAATGGAGGTGGAGACATGTGTTTTCCCTCTTTTAGTCTCAGGATTAGTGGTTATTTTTAGGATATCAACTAGAGACAGCCATCTTAGACTTCCAAAGAGATTTATCTGTTGTTATCCTTTTTTCACTTTGGCCTATTGTCATTTTATATAAGAACCTCAAGTCAGAGATCATCTATTTTTATTTTGCTGCCAAATGCCAGATACAGCTCCAATGTGAAATAAATAAATAAATAAATGAAGTATTAATAATGTCAAGTATTCATTAAAAACACCGTCACAACAACCTTCCAGGAGTAAATTCTTTTTATACTTGTAATCAGTTATGAAATATTCATTTGTTGTTGATTCTGTATATTGCAGTTAATTTGTCAGTAATTATATGAAGAAAGTTGCTAAAATTACACAGTGCTTAAATACTTGTGCTGCTACCAAACCCATACTTGGCTTATGAGATATCCACAACTTAATAGATTTTAGCTTTCAGTTGAATATCTAATTTAGATCACATTACCTGTATTTTTCAATTTCCTTAAATGGCATTAACCTTTCTTATGCCCACATTATATTTCTTCACTTATTTCAAATACATGAAACTCATTATATAGTAAATTAATTCATGGTATAATTTATTGATATAAACTCTAAGTAGGACTGTTCAGCCCTGCCTTAACTTGCTATAGAAGAATAATTTTGCCCAATTGTATAGTGGAATTCCAACTAGTCTGTATTCTCTTTGGATGTGCTTTGGAATATTTTCAAACATAGATTTTTGCCCCATTTTGCATTCAACTTTCAAGTGCAGATTGTATATTTCATCCTTTGCATGATGCTTCTACGATTGTTTCTCAGTCTGCAGCCTGCAGAAACCTAAAAGCACTTGCAAGCATATATATACTATTAACTATTGTTCCTAATATAATTTAAACCTATTGTGTATTAATTTCAGTAATTCCTTTCTCAGTGGTATGTGGGCTAAGCACCGAGTTTTGGAAACATTAATGTCAATGACCCTTTTTTAATGAAGAAATTAAATTGAGTAAACCTTTAGTTCTGGTCACTCTTTGTGTAGTTTAGTACAAACACTACAACTGCTATTCTTTAAAAAAATACTGTCTATATATGTTCTTTATACTGAATATGGAAAGATGAAGGATTTGACAGTTGGCAATGAATTTATGCTCAGAACAATTTTTTTTTTTTCAGAAACTGTAGTTTCCATTATAGATAAGTAAAGACATAAACCAATACATAACTGTCGATAGATACATTTTTTTCTTCTTTTTTTTTTTTAATCTGATGCAATTTTGCTCATAGATTTTGATTTTCTATCAAGCAAATTTAAACATCAGGGTTAATTTCACTATGTACTGACCAAAAGCAGAATGGTTCAGTTTTTTTAATTTTTGCTATGATGTTTTGAATCATCTGACAAACCAATAAGCTGTATTAAGCTACCAGTAGATCACACCATGGACATGGCTCTTAAAGACAAAATTCCAACAGGGTTAATACATTCCTATGATGAAATTCTAGTTCTTCCCTGATTAAGATTTTGACATAATGTGAAAGCTAAAATATTTTGAATGAATGCTGTGAATTCTGGAAAATCTTATAACAATACATAAATTTTAGATGTAGGTATTTCATAAGCAACTTTTCTTAATGCAGCTGAGATAAAAAAAAGTATAATTATAGTCAGATTGTTCAATTCAACTCTTATAAAGATAACATGTAAACTACAAATCATGATCAATTACCTGGTCTAATGTAGCAGTAAAGGAAGGATTGTTTAGTTTGAATTTGCAAGGTATTTGATTATGTGAGGTATTAGACTATTTTCCCCCAATGTGTAATTAACTTTAGCTAGTTTTAAAAATAAATATAGGTTATAAAAAAAAAAAAAAGTGCAAATCTAAAAAGATTCACTTGACTTTCAGGTAAATTTAGGATCCTCTGTGCCTAATGAGTTATTGGAAATGAGACTTAAGAAAAAATGTGAGGCTCAGTGAAATGAAATTGTCCTGAGCCAGATTCCTCTCCATCCTCAGATAGCACCCTGGAAATCTTCCTAGAAATGTCAGATTCATGTAATATCCCACTTAATGATTTCCAGCTATTGCATACTAAAATTGTGTCGAAGTTACTCTGGACTGGACTTCCAGAAGACACCCAGTCTGGGAAAGTCAGATGAAGCAGTCTTACTGCAATCTTTTTGCCCTTCAATGTAACAAGCACTGATGATATATGTTTTGCAGCTTAAGATACATATTTCCTCACTTAAATTGAGATAAATTTTAGAAATTTTCATCTGTTACCTCAAATACCTCTCTGGCAAACCAGCCACTAAAAGTTAGCCACCCAAACCCAAGTATGTACCAAGGAGTAGTGAGGCTGGCTTCACCACAGGGCTCAGGGACCTGGAAGAGGTGAGACAGGTGTGGCAGCATGGCTGCCATAGCAGTGCCCTCACCTACATCAGTGCAGCCCCATGGTGCCCCTGCAATACGAGCAGAGTAGGTCTGATTACAATACCCAGGGCCACCCACACACAAGACCATCAGGCAGGAGCATAGTGATGACACAGGTCTCCAGGTCAAGTTGAGAGACCAGAGTCAGAAAGGCACAATGATAGGAACAGGCACAACTGCAATGCTGCTTGGGCAATCATCAAGTGCAATAACCTGAGCTAAAATGAAGCTTCTGAGCTAAAAGGGTCTGGAACTGAGGTGGAAGGTGGTCCTTCCTCTCAACCCCACAAGACAGCTGTTTGCATACAGCTGTTTCCTGGAGTTATACCACTGCACACCTGAGAGCTAGCTTTGAGCATCAGTAGCCATAATCAGGGCCTTTACAGTATCACTGGTACTGAAAACATTCAGTTCAACAGATGTTCAGTAATACTTGCTGATTTTTAATATCAAAATGAATAAATAAAAAAAAACAACCCTGAGGAGCTAATGATCTAAAGGCTATGTAATGAAATACATGACAATGGACATTAAATTAAAAATTAATATATAAGGAAGAAATCATTACTGCTTTAGCCATCTCAGTGCAACCACCATGGCTGAATAAAAGACCTGTATAAAAGCATCAAGCCTGTCCAGAACTATTAGCCATACCTATGTGTGGTTCATCAGAAAAGTGTTCTCTTAGTGTGTGTCACTCAACATCAAAATTAAGGGGCTGGCCTTTGAGGAAAAGTGAAATGAATCAGATACATTTACCTTCCCTATTCAACTGGAAGGCCTATAGCAAAGACACATAGTTTTCCTTCTTGGAGGTGGAGCATAACGAGGCCCATATGATGTTAAACTCAGGTAGTCCACTGCATTGTCTCTGATTCTGATCACTCTTGAGACAAACACAAAGATCAGTAAAAGGCTCATAAGAGATAAAAGGAAGAAAAAGAATATAGAGCCTGAATACCAGTATCAACTGCCTAGTGGTTAGGACATTAAAAGTTTTCAAGTTTTTATTTTATACATTAAAGCAAAGGGATTTTTAAGCAGCACATAGAGATTGCTCAGGGGTTTCAGCTTCATTGCATGTGTCACTTAGGCACCCCAGGACAAAACAATTCAGAGTATACTGCTGGGAACAACTTAGCATTGGAAGAAAAGAATGATTTTGTAACCTAACGCTTATGGTCCCCTTATAGTCTGGGTTCTTTGTGCCAGTGGCAACTTGCCCGAGCAAAAAGGGTGTAAGACTCATGGGATTTGCTCTCGTTCTCTGTAGCTGTCTTTTTTCAATCCGCTGTGAGTTATCACAGTGTCTCAAAAACTATTGCACTTCATATACCTCCAGGAAATGCATATTAGACTGTTATTTTTAACTATATTCTCAGGTCTCAGGAAGACATTGATTTCATTTTATGCCCTTTTCTTCCTCTCCCCCAATTTCTACTGAGCTCAGCTTCTATTTTCCATCCATATTTTAAAATGCCAGCCTCCTTGTTTGAAGCTGAATTGAGGCATTTGGACAATGAAGCCCTTCTTCCTTTCTTCATCCAATTTTCATTGAAAAAGGGGGAAAAAATATTCTGCACTTAATAAAGGTCATATTTTTATGAACACACAGGATATTGTTCCATGTTATATGAATTTAAACCATTACCTTACCCATAAATGGTCACAGGTGACAAAAAATAAGCAAATAATGGATTGATACTGAGGAAACATGGAAACATTGAGGGTGATCTACTGCTTCATAATGCATTAACTCCTTGTTTGTAGTCAAACAGAGACTATAGATCGTTTGCTATTTGTTTAAAGCATATGTGGTATGTACAATTTTGGCACGTCATTTCTATAGTCATAAAATTGAGCTGATGAAAAATAAATGACTTAGCTTAAGTCATAGCTTTAGTCATGAAACGTCACCTGAAAAGTTACTTTACCTTCTAGGTGTTTCTAAGTTACCAAATGACAGCACTTATGCTTATTAATAAGCACCTAAACAAAAAATTCTACTATGTAGAAGAACTCAATCAGCAGTTGCTAAATCTTGCTTGTCTTCTTTTATTTCCTCTTCTGACAAAAATTTCCTTGTTGTATTGAATCCTTGGGTAAGGTCTCCCAAAGAAAAGTTTCTGACTATCATTTCACTGAATCTGGATGTGTGATCTGCTCATTTGAGAGCTTCTCATTGTTATTTTGTCACACCTGTTGATGTGTTTTCTATAAGAGCTGCTTTTTATCTCTGTGAAGAAAAATGTTCCTTCCTAAGAACATTCATAATTTTCCCCAAACAGATCACATAATTCTAATATTTTAGGCATGGGGTTGAAAATGATATTGAAGCCTCTTGAACTCCTACTGAGTTGGAAAGTCCTTTATATATAAAAATCAGACACAGGTTCACTTATCTTTCAATATAATTGATAACTTTCTAATTACATGTTTAGGTTTTTTTATCTTCTGGTTGGATTGAAATCTCTGGAGACACATATTTTTGTGGAATAAATTAGGTCTATATGCAGAAAAGACAATAGCCCAATTCTGCTTAAAAATTGCATCAGTATGGCTTTGAACTTTTCTCATATTTTCCAAAATGCTAAGAAGGTGAAAACATATCAGTGATCTACATAATATCACTTCTCACTTTAGGAACTCTTAATAGTTCCTCTACATGCAGCAGTTTGAACTTCCTGATGTCTTGCTGACATGTTTTTGGCCATTATTGCAGAGGCTTACTTTACTCAAGGGCCTAATAAGCACTGAGGCTTTACAATGAACAATTAAATTATCAAGCAGACTGAAGAAGATCTGCAGACAATTTGGGTCAGTCTTGCATTACTCCAAAAAACAGGAGCCTGCAGCAGACTTAAGTTACAATTTCGAAGCTGCCAATCAAACCAGAACAAATCACACAGGACATAGAAAGAACAGTGGGTCCTGGTAAAAAAAGATCTGCTTGCACACAGTTATATTGTTCCAAATACCATTTTGTAGGAACCAGGATGAGTGGTTTGTCTCAAACAATCTCAAACAGAACCTGTCAAGGTAGGAAAATGTTTTGTGGACTAGGTCTCTCCTCAAAGGGGGCTTGATCCTCCAAGCATGTGTGTGGCATTGGACTAGGGCCTCCATCTTCCCAGGGTTGGAAGGGCCTGTAGACTCTTGATCTGAAAGCAGTCGCTCTGACAAACTGGACATTACACTTTCTCATTTGATAAACCATCTGGACACTGTCCTTGCAAGGGCAGCATCTCATTCAGTAGCACCCTGATAAACAGGATGCTGTCTTTATCCAATAAGGAACAGTGACAGGCAAGAAGAGCCCTGTGGAGGCAGAGCACCTTCTTCCTAAAATCTGGTGTAAGGCCACTAAATGGGGGCATTGCTCCATCAACCCAGCTGGGGGGGTGGCAAATGACCTCTTGGGACCCCCATTCCCCACCGACTCATTTCCAGAACACTCTGCAACGCAACACTGAGTCTGCACATGGTATGCTAGGCCTCCCCAGAAGAGTGGGGTCAGGGACTATAAAAGATGCAGATTCAAGACATCTGGCACATGCCTGCCATCCAAGGACTACAACTTTATGACAATCTATGCTGGATCTCTAGGTGTTGATAGCTTCTTATTTTTTATCTTTCACTCTCTTTCTCAGTCCCTCTCTCAACTTCTAACCTTATTCTCGACACATAATAGTAACAGCATGTGCAGTTTTGCTAAGTTCTACTAATTGTAACACATTACTCCAAATATGTAGTGTAGTAATGATTTTGGTTTGCAAGCTTTATAATTCTACTGGCTTTTAAGTAAAGTTGTGCTTTGCTTAGACCTCCTGGATAATTGTTTTTCCTCCTGAGTACCATGCAGAGGATTACAGAAGCTAATCTCACCAGAGTGGTTGTTAAAAAAGACTAGCTAAGAAACAGTACTCTACATGTACCCATCTGCTGGAACAGGACAGACAGGTCTGAATCTCTGATTTGTCTGCCTTGTGGGACGTGACATTAGTAAAAAGATCTAGGCTATGGAGATGTAATAATAGGGTAGAAAACTTATTCTATTTCTGTTATAAACATGTGTCATGTCAAACAGGAGAAAATTCAATGGAGTCTATGGGATATTTTGCATATGTCACAGTAGACAAGTGGTATCTATATGGTGTAACCTGGGAAAAATGCCCTGAAAACACTCTTGCTTAATTTTTAAACAGTGGATTACACTGAAAGAAATGTACAGAATAACCTTTTCCTTTTTTATCAATGGCATTGTAAGTACAGAGATTCCTCACTTGCAAACATTTTTCTTTATCAGTAGTAAAGATTCTGCCTTGGGTCTTTCAAAACAATTCTGACAGTGGCCAGAATAGAAACCAGCTTATTCTTATTTTCTGTGCTTTACTACTTCCATATTGTAATGGGAAATATTAGAAATTACTTCTTTGCTCAAAAGGAAATCTGACTCTTTCAAATTGTACTAGGCATAGAGAGAGTAGCCAGGTGTGTTGCACAGAGTAGCCCACATCTGACCTGGTTTCAAAACATAAAATTTAGATTCTGATCAGTTAGTATCCAGTGCATCACTCTATGTGATTAACCAAAAAGGAAGAGACATTACTGAAAAGTGTGCTGTTATTAAAACTACTAATTGCTTTTTTATTCACAGAAATGGACAAAGAGCACTGGAGATCCTGATTCTAAGTAAGAAACTGCTGACCTAAAAATACACTTACTTATATCTCAAATAGGTAATGCCTAAACGAAGACATGATTTTTCCTATTGGAATGAACATTGGTGAAGTGAAATATGAGGTGGGTCCTTCCCTTATGCAGGTGCAGACTAAAGAAAACATACAGATCTCTACAGAATATTTTCCCCAAAGTCCTCCAGGACACCTAAATTCTTTCCATGCCCTTGGCACTCCTTCAGAAGATTGTTAAGATCTCTTGAAAGTTTTTGAAGACTGTTGAGTGGAAGTCAAATAAGAAAAAGCCATTGGGCAGAAAGAATCAGGGGGAACTTTGACCATCTTCAGATGGTCCCTGGTTTCTGAAGATTCCTGTGGGGAGCAAAAGAGAAAACACTAAATTCCATCAATAGAAACAGCAGTGAGCATGGAGTGCTGCTTGGTGGCCTGATGCAACGTGCATCTTTGTGCTCCAGCTGTGAACTCTCTTTCTGTGAGCTTTGTGCAACACATTTAGTCTGTCCTTTTAATGTTCTGCTGAAAATCCCACAAGTGGCAGCCTCCCTGGAAACTGAAATCAAAGCAGTCAATACTTTGGGGTAGAGGACAAGTCTGTAAATATATTTTAAGCACATGAAATGACACTGAAATTAATTTTTTTTTCTTAATAGCTTTTTCTTCATAGCAATGCCAAAGTGAGCTAGGAATAAGGCTTGTTAGACATTTACCATCTTTTTACTGACCAGCTTTAATTCATGTTGATTTTATTGCACTAATACTTAGAAAACATTTTATATCTAAGGTACTGGTAAGTCTGGAAATTTCTATTTTGTATTTTGCAAATCAGATTTCATTCCATCTTAGAGCTGAAAAAGAAAGTGGTTGCTTTTCTATCTTAAAAATATAATTTATATAGAGCATCATTACACAAAGTATTGTTTTACAAAAATACAGATTTTGTGTCATTCTAAGCTTTTTGAGTAATATAGGTGAGAAACTAAATAATGTTGAGGGTGGCAAAAATCACCAAAACCTCAAATTTTAAAATTGAAAAATGGAAGTCTTTAATGTCAACAAAGCAAAACAAAACAAATGGTCTATTTTTATACAGGTTATTTTTTTAATTCCAGTGGATCTCTTTTAGAATTTATTTGACTTGGTTATGCAGGACCACAGAGGTTTCTAATGCAACTACTACTGTTTACACTTTTTAATGATCTGTCAGAAATATATTAGCAGCATTTTAAGATGGGTCAATTCAAAGTAGAAAAGGGAACATCTAGTTCCCCATCTCCATCATATTTCTCTGAATGTCATGATTCATCATAGTTAACATAATGGATATATTCTGCTGAATTTTCTTCCATTAGCTCTACTCCATTTATTTGACATGCTCACTTAGGGCTGCGTTGCATTTCTGTTTGTACCTGAGGATATCCCAGCATAGTCTATAATGGTTCACGAGAGCAACACATTATATTGAAGCAAGAGCTAGGGTCCATGTCTTTAGCACTAAAGATCATCCACTTGGGCACCATCCTTCAACCAGTGCTTTGAAACTAGTCTGGGTTTGTAAGGACTGTCAGTCTGTGCCAACGTACTGCAGGTATCTGTGGAATAGAATTAAGGATCTATATTATGCAAGAAACTGCAACAGAAGAACAAAAGACACATGGAAATGTGAAAGGCTTGAAGAACTATGGTTCAATACCTACAAACCTACCTGCCTTTGAAGAAGGATATTTTGAGACCTTTCTAGGAATGATGTTGCAAGAGGAAACAAAAGCCTGATACTACATCCTGTTCTTTGCTAATCTTCTTGTTCTCAAAGCAGTGAAGCTTATCCCCAAATCAGTACCCATTTGAATTGGTACATAAAAAAGATGCACACATACAGCATTTTGGAAGTCTTATTTCCAGATATTAAAAAAATCCGGGTTGGATGTTCAGAAAAGACAGTGACTGCAGCTGAAGTTAATGGCTTTTATAAACAACAGGTTGGTCCTGAAATTTAAACATGTCAAATTGCTGAATCTGGTGTTAATTGTAAAGTGAGTTTCTCAAATTTCTAGACATCAGCAAATATGCACCTGTTATGCCCAGAAGCAAAAAGCTCAGCATACTATTACGGTCATAGAGGAACACTGCTGTGATTCACAGCTACTCCTGTTTACTTTTGCTTATTATCTGCTAAAAACATATTAAGAAAATTTAAAAGAAGCTGGCTGAAATTGGAAAGGGAAACTCTAGTCCTCCATCTTAGTGCTCTGAAATTGATTTAACATAGCACACAGGTTTAAGTAAGACCAAAAATGATAGTTTATTCTTCGAGTCTTTTTGCCATGTGCAGTAAACCTGCGATAACCCACTACAGAACTGAAGTCTGAGTTATTTGGCTGGAGAAAGCATCTTGCTCCTCACCTGCTTCAAGATTAAAAATATCACTCCAACGAGATTAGAGCCATTACTCTTCCTGACCTGACCCAAATGGTACAAATGGGATTTTAAAGACAGTGTCTACTGAAAGATCCAGCAGAATGATGAGGAGCACAGAATAGCTACCATGAGGAATCAGCAGTGATAGACTGTCAGTGTTATAAAGAAGATACCCTATTAGGTTTAGCTATTATCCCAGGAGAAGATTATAGCCATAGATCCTGACCTTTAATTAAATGGACAGCACAAAGAG
>VZTU01013253.1:0-39222 GCA_013400835.1 Zapornia atra
CCAAAACAAACCAATAAACAACCCCCCTAAAAAACCCCACAAGCTGAGGAAAAACAAAACACATACTGTCAGTTAAAGAAGCAGTTATTCTTCTTAGTAAGGATTTTAGCTACCCAACAGGGGTATGGGATATGAAGTTACATTCTCTCCTGTGATGGAGGGGATTTGAACTTTTATTGCCTAACCAGCAAATGCTCTGCATTAGATTTTCTGTGACGGGACTGTTTTTCCTACTGTAGTTGTCCCACTTTATATAGCAAAATGAACATTGTTTGGCAGACAAAAGAAGAAGTTCCACATAAAAAAATGTTGGATTTCATCCAGCTCTGTTCTAATTGATGAAAAATGGTGAAGGAAGTAATTTGATATAGGAGGAAATATAAAATTATTCATACGTCTTAACAGCACCCTTAACTACTCTAGAATAGCACTATGTAACTCTCAAGAAAGGCCTCAAAAATTGGAAGGAATCAAAGAGTTGGAAAAATACTGTTTGAAGATATATAATAATACTGTTTCAATGCAAGGAATATAAATGACATGAACAATAGTCTTTTGGCCAACTCAGTATTTCCACAATGAAACATCATCATAGTAAACTCAGAGATTTCACTGAATGTCATCTAAGGCAGACGTGTAAATGGCAAAAAATATCCTCATTGACCAGAATAACAGTCCCAAATTCTAGTGAGAAAAAACCAGCTAGCTACTGGTTTCTTCTCTTTTAGCAGCACAGTATGTCTTTGGAAAATCCAAGATATAACTTCTACTCATTCATGCATTGCATAGCTTGCTTTGATGCCTAAAAGTGTGATCTGGGAATTTATTAATATCTAAAAGTTCGTATTACAATACTCAATATTTGTTTAAGTGCTTACAACAGTCTGCTGTTTACTCATAAAAAACTAGATAAAAGAAGATGAAAACTTGCATTTTAAACAAAGGCATAAAAAGTACTATATGTTTAAGAAAAATACCCAAACTGCTCCAGGTTATAAACCCTCAGAGAAGTAAAATAGCTTTATTCCGATTTTAGATGATGGCTTGTTTGTCTATGAAAATATTTATGAGACAGAATATTCACAAAGGCAATCTTTCTTCTCATAGTTCACAAGTGTTCTTAAATTATTCCTTCTGTATTATTATTCTCTCAGTAAAAAAAAAAGTTGGACTAAGACCAACTGTTATATCTGGCCAATCAGATACTGCAAGTAGTAAGTAATACCAATACTACATTAGAAAAGAATTAATAAAAATAATTTTAAATCTTATTTACATTAAAAGAAATCCCCACAAATAAAAACAAAACCATGAAGAAATGGAAAGTAATGAATAATTTTTGCTCAGGTCAGGTTGCATTTATAAACAATTTTAAGGGGTTTTATAAGATTTTAATATTGGAACATTTTAATTATGATGAACAACATGGACAGCTGAGTGATAAAACATGAAAAAAGGATAGGTAAAAATGATGAAGTTCAGGATTTTTTATTTTCTTCAAGGTCAGTAAATCTATGTGATGCATTTTTAATCTTTCAGTCAGTGTTTTGCAATTCTACTAGCCACTTTCTAAATAAACTTTCACTGTCTCATTTTCTCTTTACATTTTTACCTACCTAATCTTGCAGGTGAGCAGATTTTAATTGATAGACTGGGTGCTTTGGGGCTGCCACGGTTGGAGTTTATGCAAGACAAAGAAAAAAGCAATTCATGATACTGAATAGACCAGCTATTCTCAAAGGACTCATTCTATTTTCGTGATAATTTAGTGAAAATCTGAACTGCTGAATATTAAACAGAACTGTTCATAAATGATAACTGTATAGCTGTAAGCTATAACTTTCTCAAGTTTAATTGTCAAGATGTTCCCTGATACAGCTGTACTAACAGTTTTTCAAATTGTTGCCTTTAAAGTATGTATTTCCACCAGATCTTCTCTCAAGTTGTCAGCTGACAGGTTTAGGTGATCTCTTGTTATTCAGACAGGGCATATCAGGATGCAGACACAGAAAGAACAGCTTCTGAGCTATATGCTGACAAATCGTGAAGAATTTTAGTGGTCTGATGAGACAGCAGAATATGGTCTGGGAAATATCAGTGAAGGAAAGACAGAGTAAAGGATAATATAAAGCTGTACTTTTTCTATAGATATGAATAGCAAAGAGAAGGCCGAGCCCATTTAGATCAATTCCTCTTGCGGTTTTTTTCTTTTCTTTTCTTTTNTTCTTTTCTTTTCTTTTCTTTTCTTTTCTTTTCTTTTCTTTTCTTTTCTTTTCTTTTCTTTTCTTTTCTTTTCTTTTCTTTTCTTTTCTTTTCTTTTCTTTTCTTTTCTTTTCTTTTCTTTTCTTTTCTTTTCTTTTCTTTTCTTTTCTTTTCTTTTCTTTTCTTTTCTTTTCTTTTCTTTTCTTTTCTTTTCTTTTCTTTTCTTTTCTTTTCTTTTCTTTTCTTTTCTTTTCTTTTCTTTTCTTTTCTTTTCTTTTCTTTTCTTTTCTTTTCTTTTCTTTTCTTTTCTTTTCTTTTCTTTTCTTTTCTTTTCTTTTCTTTTCTTTTCTTTTCTTTTCTTTTCTTTTCTTTTCTTTTCTTTTCTTTTCTTTTCTTTTCTTTTCTTTTCTTTTCTTTTCTTTTCTTTTCTTTTCTTTTCTTTTCTTTTCTTTTCTTTTCTTTTCTTTTCTTTTCTTTTCCTTTTCTTTTTTCTTTTCTTTCCTTTTCTTGTCTTTTTTTCTTTTCTCTTTCCTTTTTTTCCCATAGTTTCTTTTTATTTTCCTTTGCCCTTTTTAAATTTTAATTAATTTTTATTTTCACTTTTTCTTTTTATATTTTTATTTTCTTTCTTTTTTCTTCCCCTTTTTTCCCTTTTTCCTTTTTTTCCTTTTCCTTTCTTTATTCCTTTTTTGTACTTGTTCAAGATAAATAGATGGAAGACTTGATTTAGACACTGTCCACGCTGTTTTTAAATACCTGAGATGACAGAAGATTTTAAAAAGGCAAAAATGACGGATGCACTAATTATCTGTAGTGTTGGACAATATACTGCAGTCATAGTTACAAAATATTGATTTATTTAGAGTACTTTTTATAATTCATGATATAACAAAAAAACCCTACCCCAAAACCAAAGTATACAAATCACCCGTACCCCTGAAAGAATACCATAACTACTTATAAGCCTTTATTATACCACTTACACTTCAGAGTAACTTAAAATATTTTTTGTCCAGAAGTTCTTAGAAACAAATAAACAAACCCCAACATATTAAAAATATATAGAAATTGCCAAGATCCATTTTATTATGTCTTTAAAAAACCCCAAAACCCCCACAATGTTTCCATAGCTTATCTCAGTGAATGTATCACAAAGATGCAAAATTGTTTTTATAAGAGAGTCTTTGAAGTTTATATTTTCATTATCTCTCTTCTGGAGAATTACAGATGTGTCATCAGTATAGCAGCTTCTTTCAGAATGATAGTGTGAATGTGATAGGCTGAATCCCTGTACTGTTCTTTTGTATCAGCTTGATTAAGAGAAATGCTACCATCATTCTGATGGTCTTGAAATCTCCTAATGAAACATTCTATAGCCTGCTGTTAAGTGGAGTTAGCATGGAAAAAAATAGTTTATTTTCAATTATCAACATGAAACAGACATTAATTTAATTAAATTGTGTGTATATGTGGTTTTGTGTGTGTGGCTATAGTAAAGACGAGTTTATTACTTGCATTTTTACAGTATCCCATGAAGGACCAACATCCTAGGCACTGGACTCAACGAATATCCTGCAACCTTGTACTAAAGAACGAACTAATGCTCACTGGCTGCAATAATGCTGGAATCATTTCCACTTGCTTTGTTGTCATTAGAAAAACAAAATTCTGAAGGAATCAAATAGTGGGAAGGCATACAGTATAAACAAAATAGAAGAAGAAAATATGCAAGAAAGACGAATAGGACCTAATTATTTCACTGGTAGGCAAGAAATTAAATTTTCCAGGCTCTGTTCAATACTTCACCCAAAGTAGTAACATTTGTTGTTTTAAAGTAATACAAGTATGAACTGTGTCTGCAAGCTCTTGGTCTGACAATAGTTTAATAGTGAAACTGAATGCTTCCCACTGCACCTGTAATATAATATATTGTGTGCTGAGTCACAACATACATCGATAACCCCATGGGGTAGAAATTTCAAAGAACTCAGTGTCAGTCTGTCTCCTTTTCTCATCAATGAGATATATACCATACGAAATCATAGAATCATAGGGGTTGGAAGGGCCCTCGAGAGATCATTGGGTCCAACCCCCTGCCAAAGCAGGCTCCCTAGCTCATATTGCACAGATAGGCATCCAGACAGGTCTTGAATATCTCCAGAGATGGAGACTCCACCACCTCCCTGGGCAGCCTATTCCACTGGTCTGTTACCCTCACTGTCCCCACAGACCACTGAAAAGGGGCCGGCCATTTCCCCCTGCATCTCATACTTAAGATATAGACATTAATAAGGTCCCCCATTAGTCTTCTTTTCTCCAGGATGAACAGTCCCAGCTCACTCAGCCTTTCCTCATAGGGGAGATGCTCCAGGCCCGTAATCATCTTTGTAGCTCTTCTCTGGACTCTCTCCAGGAGATTCCTGTCTTTTTTATACCAGGGAGCCTAGAACTGGGCACAATACTCCAGGTACTCTGCCCTGACCAGGGCAGAGTAGAGGGGGAGGATCACCTCCTTCAACCTGCTGGCCACACTCCTCCTGATGCATCCCAGGATCCCATTGGCTTTCTTAGCCACCAGGGCACACTGCTGGCTCATGGCCAACATGTCATCAACCAGGACCCCCAGGTCCTTCTCCACAGAGCTCTTCTCCAGCAGGTCATCCCCCAGCCTGTACTTGCAGAAGCCACCCCTGAAGCACCCCCTTCTCCACCAGAACCTTACCACACAAACCCACAACTAAGATGAATATAATTCTGGAAATAGTTTCCTGGGTTTAACCGGAGATACAGTGGTATAAGCATTCAACATTTAATGAATCATGAGGATGCCTTACTAAATATTTTAGCAGCATAATTTAATTTAATTTTCTTGCCAATGTCCTTACAGAGGATTCCCTTACTGCTTTTCGGAAGGGAAGTTGTGATTGCTACATTGGCTTGCAAAGAGTAAATGCACCCAGTACATAGTCTGCATTTTTCATTAACCCCTGCCCATAGGTCATGATGATGAGTTCTAATTATGGCTCCACTGAGGTGATAGACATGAACATATTTTGTTTAGATTTTTGTTTAATTTTTTTTTCTGTTGTTTCAAAACTAGAGGTAAGCACTGGAGTACTATGGTAATATTACTGACTGTGCCAAAGTCCCTGGAAAAGACGAAATTATTCTGGTTGTCATTCCTTCTCTCTATTTCTAATAGCTACAAAGTTACAACTCTTATTTGAAATGCCAAAGCTCTGCTAAGCATGCAGAGGATTCCCTAATACCACAGAAAAATGAAAAAGCGCAAAACAGAATGAAACCAGACTTGGACTGCAGAGAAGGAAACGTGGTTGCTTTATTTATTTTTTTTCCTGGTTCTCCTAATGCAAATTAAGCATCATAGGGAAATCTGATGGACAGTAGCTGGCAAAAGAAGGACCTGCTCTGGAATCCACTTACGCACTTACTCATAAGAACAAATATTAATAGAGATACAACATACCCATATTTTATATGTAGTAGAATTGAATTGAAAGAGAGTACTAAACCAAGAGTTATGGTGTGGGTAACACCTGAAGATCTAGTCTTACAGATTTCAGTCAAAGAAACTGAAGCAAAAAAATTGATAAATCTAAGCCATGGTCAATGTTTGCAAGAGTAGTGTTTGAAGAGAGTCACAAACTAATGATGAATTTGGGGGGATCTGTGGATTACATTATTCAAACATGGGCTACTATCGCAATGAGAAAAAACATTCAATAGAATGGTAGAATATCTAGACAAGTTCTGGAACATCCTGATCTCCACAGATTTAGAGTTTTTAAGTCTTTTTTTCAAATATGGTGGTGCTGGGGACATGCCTAGAAAGATATAAAACAACCTGTAGTTGAATAGAGAATAAATTACAGAGTTAGGAAGAACAGATGGATCTTTAACACCTATTTTTTTCTTCAGGAAGCTTTCCCTGCCTTAGGGTGCATCACAAGTGTATACATGTGGAGGGTTAGGGTTAGGGTTACACTTTGTGCATTGTAAGTTAATATTCTTCTTTTTTGCTTTTTCCCTATGCTCTCTTGACTTCATTCATCTAGCCTCTTTAATAAGAATCTTTGATGGATTTCCCTGCTTCAATAATTTGAATTTAAGATGATAGAGATAAAATAAGAACCACCAAAGGAAAGCTTATTTTGTTAAGGATTTCAATAAGTGTAAGGTCAACAACCACAGTCAAGGTTTCCTGTTATAAGATATGTCAAGTTCAATAAATTTCACCTGTTTGCATAGGCCCTGAATTTACTATCTGTATTCAGTTGCTGCCATAGACTTTCATTACTACAGGCTGAATCTCTCTGACCAGAAATGCTCACTACAGCCTTCACCTAGAGACCTGAGGAAGTCTGATAACATATTACCTGCAGAACTGAAAGCATGTGTTCTTAAGACATCATTTACAATAATCAATGAAATTATTATTTTTCGTGCTGTGTTTAGGAGTAAATTATATCACGCTGGCCTCCTGGGTAATGGATGTTCTTTCCAGTTTCACGTAGGTGTACAGAAGGATACTTAACCTCTGATTCTCTTATTATTATGTTTCCAGTGGAACAGTGGAGAGGGCTTTATTTGTGAAATTTTTAAGTGCAACTACATAACAAGCTGAGAAATTTATATTCAATCTTGGTTTTGCTGTGGAATAACATTTGACTACCAAATTTATTTGGAGACATGCACTGAAGACATTCGGATACAGGACTTCAGCAAAGTGAAACAGATGCCTTCATGGCCTATAGTACCTTGCAGAAGGTGAGGATAGACTTTCATGTACCTTTCATGTCTATTGAAGGAGCTGGAGAACTAGCACTTATTTCCATTTTTTTTGAGATTCTCAGAGAATTGTAGAGGCCAGGAAGTAATCTGTGTTTATTTTTTCTTACAGCAGTTGCTCATTTTCCTTCTTAAAATAATTGCTCAGGTGCATCACAGTAAGAAGACAATGTGATTGACCAATCTTGTATCCAAGTACTGTGCAGAGTTCGTTATACAACCACGAATTTGTGTCTGTGAAAGTAGTTGTTTACCTTTGTACATACTGTTCAGGCTATATGCATTCTCTCTATGATCAGAAAAGGTCTGAAGGATGCAGCATAACCAGTGTGTACTTTTAACCTTACAGAACACGGCTACTTAGGTATTTCTAGATGGAACAAGAACAATATAAGCGGACTCAATTTTCACATAAATCACCTCCAAGCAGAAAATGTAGCACTCTTACTGACAACGTTTATATGGCTTTAACCAACAATGTTGGTTAAAGAAATGAACTATCTCCAAGTATGTGTAAGGACATATGTGACAAGGAATAGTTTTAAGAATAATTCAACTTGTCTTGAAACTTCCTTGCGTCAGTGTTAGAAGGGAATTACTATGATCCTTCATAAGTATCTTGATGATGATTACCATACTAAAAGGCATACTGTATCAAAAACATTGTGTTGAGTGTATTCTATATGTTCCAGGGCATGATGTAAATTATACATATGCACACACATATAAATGCATGCATTGTTTTTAATTAATTTTTAGGGGGAAAAAACCCAACCAAACAATTTTTAATAGCAAATTATGTCTTTAACTAAATGGGACAGAAGGGAAGTTTAATAAGAAAGGTATTATGTATCTCGTTACAATCATCCTCCTTGCTATTCACTGACTTACTCTGTCTGTCTTGTTCTGAGGAGCCAATGCTGGAACCACATGTGGCTCACCAGGGCTCAGGAGACAGCAAGGATCATGCCAATAACACTGCTTAATGTAGCACAATATGTTGTTGGCCTTCACTGTTGCAAGGGTACAGTGATGACTCATGGTTAATGTGGTATCAACCAGGCCCCCCAGGTTCTTAATGCTCTTCAGGCAGCATGTAAGGGTGCCTGGGTTTATTCCTTCCCAGGTGCAGGACTTGGCATTTGCCTTTGCTGAACTTTATGAGGTTCCTCCTGGCACATTTTTCCAGCCTATCAAGGTTCTTCTGAATAATAACACAACCATGTGGTGCATCAATAATCCTAATTTTGTATCATCTGCAAACTTGCTGAAGGTGCAAACTATCCAATATATACATACAAAAGTCTGGCTGAAACTTTATCAACTTAATTGCAAAATCATACCTACTTCTACTGTCTTTGATTTTTTTTTCTTCTAAATACTATTTGCCTGAAATTTATTTATCATCAGACAAATCTTCATCTTGTATTCACTTTGAATAGTATCGTGTACTAAAATAGTTCCATTAATCTAGTTGCAATACTTGTTGAATAAAAGAATTAGGTCTTGTTCATTATGTGAAAGTTTTCAAAATCTCGCAGTACTTTATTCAGTCTCAAAGTACTTTTTCATACACGGTTGTACATTTTCCCCCTATCCTGTATAGTATATTATTAGAAAAACAATCATGTGCTTTATTCTAAAATGAAATTGATATTGCATGCTACAAGAAGTGAAACATTGCATGAAGGTTCCATTTAAAAGGAAGATAAAACTTCTTCCACAGAGATACAAAAGTTCTTGTGAAGAGAAAGTATCACAGGTTCTTCTACACTAGCAAATTAATGAGTATTGGGGAATATTTCCAGGAACTAGAACTTATTACTAGCCTATTACTTAAAAAAAATATTAAGAATAATCCCTGATATAATTTACTGCAGAGAAAGCTATCACTCCCCCCCACAGTTCCAGGTCATGATGCTGTCAGCAGCATAGTCCAGGACCAATTCCAAGTGGGCAGCTTGTATGTGCACACCCTGCTTGGAGAAGAAGCAACTGAATAATATGAACCTGAGACAACAGCAATGCCAGGGTACAGTCCTGGGTACATTTAGTTTTGTAGTGTAAATAAAAAACAGTCATGGATCTGGAATCCCATTATGGTGAACTCCAAAGTAGGCACAAGTTCCAGAGTCCTCATTGTCCAAGTCAGAGAGGCTCTTCTTAAGACTGTTGATTGTTTTGACAAGTCAAGCTTAAACATCTTTGTTTATAAAACCTGGAGTTATGTGTTTAAAGGAGCTTTATGTCTGTAAAGGTTTGAGAACTAGGCATTGCATTAAGCAGTAATTCTGTAGCAATTAATGTGCAGCAATTAATGCAATCAGCCAAATAAATAATTTATTTATGGTAGCATCACTATATGAACCTTTTTACCTTTGAGTTTCAGGATTTTTTTACCGTTTGCCCATCTTCTCTTTTTCAATCTTGTCATGCAAACTGTTAATCTATTCTCCCCTTCAGAATGTCTTTGCACTTAACGAAAAATCCTGTACTTGTAAGAGAAATGATCTGACAGGAATTAAAACTCCAGCTCAGGAGCTCCTATTCGATTTATGTATTGTGGCAAAATTAAGGAGTCCCCAGACCCTCTCCTCCCCTCCCTCCCATTTTATTCTTGTGGTTTTCTTTTTTTTTCCCTAGAATTGAAGCCCTGTGGATTTATCCATAATTACACAAGATAGAAGTCTTTCATACACATAAATTTATGCATAAACTTTCCTCTTTTTATGCATAGATGCACACGTGACACACACAGTATCATGGAGAAGAATTAGATATATAGCAGAACTCCTTCCATTAGAAAGCATTTCAGTCATTGTCCAGCACAATAAAAAGTTATACTCTATAAACCCCCTAAAAGGCTGGGCAGGTTATTAATAAAGAAAACATGTAATTGAGTTTCAATGGACAGTTTAATAATATATAGTAAGACTGGTATGACAAAAACATCAGGTGATGTATGCACTTCACCTTTAATTATGCAAACAGTTCTAACATATATATATTACAATTATTCATCCTAAATATATTGACTTAGTATAATTCTCTTCCAGCGCTCTGATTCACTAAGAGTTATGAATTTAAACTTAATGACTGAAGCTGTTTTTGCTTTTACTCATGCACTCTGCTCCACTGATGACTGTTGCTTCTCACAAGGTGACATCTGTAAAGAGTACTTACAAAAGATCTTAACCATCTGTTTTTCACCTGATGTATTACATTAAGTTGAAAATCGGGGTTTTTTTTCCTTCATGTGCTAAATTGAATACTACAGTGATTCAGGAATTATTTCATGACCATACAACCCTTTCTATCTGAAGGACATCGGCTTCCATTGGAGGAATGGGGTGTATGGCTCAAGGCAGAAGAGACAGGGTCCAAATGAATATTAATTTTATTTACCTGTCCCACGTATTTTATAGCTTTTGGAAAACCTCTGTTGTACTCTTCAGTGGTGCTTAGAAGTATTTGAATCCCCTTCTGTAACTTCCATATTGAGGCAAATTGAAAAAAAATATTGTGAATACAGCTGTTTGGAACCTTTGACTACATGTGATTTATGAATTGGCTAAAGAAATCTTAATGGAGTTTTTCGCAGGGGAAAAAAAGCACAAAGGGAGGGGAGGGGAGGACTGTGGTTGAGGTGGGGGAACTCTCAAGGGAAGCCCCAGGAGGAAGCTGAGCTGGAATCATTCAGCTAGAGCCCTAAGAGCCTAAAACCCTGCTGTTTTTCTTTTGTAGGTGAAGAAGAGCTAAACACTCTTCAGGATTTTGTGACTAGGGCATTTTTGTCAGTCATGGCAATGATCTTGGGCCCCTTTTCTCCTTTGAAAGAAAATGGGGGTGAGGAGGGAAGGGAACTAGTTTAGAGTGCATGATTGTATAATCTCTTCTCACATCATTGCAAATGTTTTTGTCCAAGGTTTATCACACTGAATGAGGGTGACCAAAGACTTAAAATCAGTGTTCCCCCTTTCTAGACTGCTCTCAAGTCTGTTTTCTGCAGGCCTTATCAACACAAAGAAAGGAAAAATGAACAAGTCCTCACACATTTATTTCCACACAGAGATTGGTTTAATTCCAAGAGACAAAGAGAGAAAAGGAAATGTGGAAAGCTTGGGTGGAAAGCTGCAAAATGGATGTTCTGTGGCTTGTGTATCAATAACTGGAAACTGAGCAGTGCAGATGATAGAACGGTCATTTGTTAAATGCTCAGGCAGAAGAGAGAGGGTTCCTTCTGTGCATGTAAACAAAGGGACCTTTATTCTGCAACAGAAAAGAGGAGAAAAATAACTGCTGTATTAATGAATATTAGTCAGAAAAATTGTTAGCTGAGGAGGGGATTTGAAGATGCAAATTATGGCAGACCACAGAGGGCCAGAATACTCACAGTTTGAGACTTCTTAAATTTGACTAAGTGGCACAGCTTCTGCATTTTCAAAGCATGCCTGAGGTTATTATACTGAATAAGCAGAAAACCTGCACATCATGCATGAAACAGGAAAGCCAAAGGATGCCAGAGGAAACAGGTATTCACAAACTAATCTGTCTTGTGCGAAGGCTTTTCCCAAGTATTACAGCACCTCGTGCGAACACTTTTGCTACATCACAGAACCAAACAAGATAACAGCACGAAATTAAATGTGTCAATGAACTCCTCTCTTCACCTTTGCTTTCTTTGCTCAGAAGTACTTTTTTAAACTTGCAAAATCATGTAATGCACAACCCAATAAGATAGGTATGTGATTTCCATTCTTGTTTTTAAAAAAAATCAAATCATTGATTAAATATATTTTCCTTAAAAAACCTCTCATTTTTCTCAAATATAAACTTTAACAGTGAATGTTCTGAGTTCAGCTACATTCTCCATGGAAAAATGCTCTAATAAATTTTTTCAGTTATATTTATCCTGGTTTTCAAGCTTGTATTTCAATATAACTATGAAAATATCCATTAACAACAGATAACATTTAGGTAGTTTCTAGTAGCTTTTATGGAAGAGTGTGACTTTGTAAGAAATGGTGATATCCTGACTTTGGATCCAAATTGGAAATACATATATATATATATNACCCAAAACTTTACTATATTTTGTGTGTTCATGGAAGTTCAGAGCAGGTAGGTAGTGCTAAGAACTCTCTTGTAATTTATTTTTAGGCAAATGAAATTAAGAAGTTTTTCATATATCTCTCCAAGAAGCTTTCATATTAGATGTATATAGTTTCATAAAGCCTAAGTCAGTCATCATATCTTAACATGAGCAGAGGCATGAATCTGGCACATAAAATGTGCAAACCTGCTTTTGGAAGACAAAAATGCTTTCTCATTGTTAGTGGGAAAAAGGACAATGCTGTATAGGGAAAAACAAACATTGAAGAACATGTAAGTTACATTTTACTCTGCATTATATTTAAAAGACATGCAGTTAATACTGTTAGTATTCCTGTACTAGCACAAAGTATATTTATGGGTTGTTATTGGTTTTGTTATTATTATTGTTGTTATTATTAATAATAATACTCATAGACATTTGGCTTCAATGTACTTTATCACCAGTAACTTAAATACATGTGTTTTTTGTCAGCGAGGAGCTGAGCACCACACAGCCACTCTCTCTGGGGAGGGGTAGAAGAGGGAGAGGGGAAATGAAAAACAAAAACCCAAACCACAAACTTATGGACTGGAATTAGGACAGTTTACTAGGATAGTGGAGAGAGAGAAACAACAATAACAGCATTTTGTCGCAAAATACATGAAACTGATGATACACAGTGCAGTGTCTCACCAAACTGCAGAATTCAGGCTGTACAGCTCAGAGCCGTCCCCAAACTAGACCATCCCCAAACCACACATCGTGGACCTGTATGGTCTCCCCCCGCCACAAGCCCCCCTTTATGCTGAGCATGATGTAACTGGCACGGAATACACTCTTTCTCCACTTTGGGTCACCTGTCCCAGATGTGTCCCCTCCCAGCTCCCTCAGTGCCCCCCACCTTCTCGTTAGCAGGGCAGTATGAGCAACTGAAAAGTCCCTGACTGCTTGGCAACAACTAAAACATCAGTGTGTTATCAGCACTGCTCTCATCCTAGCTCCCAAACACAGCATTCCACCCGCTCCTAGACAGAAAATTAACTCTATCCCAACCAAAACAAGGGCAATATTTCAGTCAGAAAACTTTCACTGGATAAAAAAATTATTATTCTTTCTTTTCCAGTGGGTTTAATTAACTCGATATCTAGAAAACAAACACTGTCCAAAACATTCGCTGTCAAAAATGGGTTTATACATTTAGGAATTAATCGTTTTCACTGCATTTTGATGAAGCTTTTTTCCCCTTCTTAAAAAGTTTTCATTTAGAGTCTTAGCTCTTCTACTCACTGCAGAACAGTAATTTTGACTACTATTTTTAAAATCAGTTTGGGTGATTACTTCAGGTCCAGCCTTGCATTCTTTCCTTCCTTTCTTCTTTGCTCTAGGCAAGCTCAACCACTTAGGTAAATGAACACTGAAGAATAATTGCATTTAGTGAAAGCATACTGGGCCCAGTGAGTGCAGCAAGCTAATTTCAGCTCTGTAGTTCCTCTCTGAACTCCATTTTGGATATTAACATCAAGCAAAGAATTAATGAAAATGCTGAAAGATCTGGCTTTTTTACAAAGTCTGTTGTGAGATGTCACCGGTATTCCCACTTCATATATAAATTTATCGCAGGAATATAAATGTTAGCAAATTTAAATCTGTGATGCTTTTTATTCAATATTTTGTGCAACTACACTGTTCTTAAATAATCCATATTCCTTCAGGCTGCAATATTTGCAATTCATCAAAAAGTATTTATTTATTGAATATCCATTAGATTGACATATATCTAAATAAATTTAATTTTCTCATCTACATGTCTCTGAGGCATGACTGGTTAATCACAATTGTGCCAATGTTACCAGTATATACTGTATTGAAAATTATATTTTTGCTTTATACTTTAGTATAAAGCAGGGTTCTATCATATGAATGGGAAGCTACTCAATCAACAACTGATGAATTAAGAAGAGTTATTTTTAAATGTTTGGTAAGGTTGTCTTTAAGGTTAAAAGATTAATTAAGGCTGAAATTAATTGCAAGAACCTGTTTTGTTTTGTGATTATTTATTTTTTAAAATTATGAATGATCTATATTGAATGATTATGCAAGAGTAACCATGACTATCTAAAGTACAGGATGAGGTCTTTCCATATTACTAGGAGTTGATCATAGGAAGTATTTCAGAGTAAGTTTAGGACAATGTATTAGCTTTGGCTGTGATAGAGTTGATATCCTTAATAGTTGCTAGTATGGGGCTCTGATATAGATTGTTGCTAAAAACAATGGTTTCATTACTGCTGAAAAAATTGTTACACAGAGCCGAGCCCTTTTCTGCTTCTCACACTACGCCACCAGTGAGGACGATGGGAATGTACAAGGATTTGGGAGGGGACCCAGCTGGGACAGCTGACCCCAACAGACCCAAGGGATATCACATACTATAGAATCATAGAATGGTTTGGGTTGGAAGAGACATCAAAGATATCCAGTTCCAGCCCCCCTGCCATATGACATCATACTCAGCAATAAAAGCTGGGTGTAGAAGGAAGGAGGGGACATTGGGGTGATGACATTTGTCTTCCCAAGTCACCATTAGGCATGATGGAGCCCTGCTTTCCTGAGAATGGCTGAACACCTGCCTGCCCATGGACAGTGGTGAGTTATTTCCTTGGTTTGCTTTGCTTGCAAGTTCAGATCTTCCTTTGCTTATTATGTCTTTATCTCAACCCATGAGTTTTGCACTTTTACTTTTCTGATTCTGTCCCCCATTTTGCTGGGGAAGAGTGAGCAAGCAGATGTGTTGTGCATAGTTTCCAGCTGGGGTTAAACCACAACAGCCCTTTTTGGCACCCAACTTGAGACTTGAAGGGTTTGAGATAACAACAGGATTGATTGGACAGTGCTAGATCAAATTTATAGCTGTTATTGCTGTTTAGCAGCAATATTGGCAGGCTTCTGCACTTGCCACAGGGCTTGCTTGCCTTACAGTATAGTAGGGTCTAGTGCTTGTTAGGAGCTGCTTTTTGCATTCACTGCTTGCTGTAGCACTGTACTGCTGATCACACTCTGCTGCGCCTCAGATCATTCTGATAACAGTAGTGGGGATGTGCCTGGGCTGGCAGATGGCCAGGGCATGGTTGTTGTTTCTGTGCTGCTGTACTGGTCAGGCTCGAACTTTGGTGTAAGCTGGAGTCAAAGGGAGTAGAACACCCTACGTCTTCTTTAGTTATGGATAAACTCATACCATAGCAGGTACATCTCTAAGCATCTGTGGCTGTGGTTATGTCTGTGACACAGCAGGTATACCTCAGAAGGGATTGTGGCTAAGGATAAGCTCAAACTGGAGAAGGTATACCTTGAAGCATGTATGTCTTTGGATAAGCCAATGCTGCAACAGATACACACAAGATTGAATGGTGCTAACTGATGTATGCTGCTCTTTCCCAAAAAAAGGAACTTTATTTTCTCTCAGGGGTAAAAAATTCTTCTGTACAAAATCACTATGCATGCAAGTTGGCTTTTAATGATTAACAAGGATCATTACCCAATTCCTTGCTTGACAACTAACGCCACATTGGAAATTGAAGCTATACCCTGTCATCAGCAGGTGTGTTCACTTCCACTTTGAAAGGCATGATTTATTCCCATTCAGAAATGGTTGACTTTGCTTACCACTGTATTAATTATCAAGTTAAGATCAATCCTCACAGATTCTGCCTTTATCTATCATGAAAGGTTTTCATCACTGCCATGGTTCTTTGATATGTGTGCAAAACAAATATTGGGTTGTGTTATCCTGTACTGGGTCCCTCAAAATGTAATCCTGCTGATAGCCAGACCTGGTCCCTTGATTGGACTGTAATTTGTTACATCCCTCTCCTGAAGCCCTTACAACTGCCTAGGAGTCTATGCAGTTCTTAAGACTACACTCCTCTTCTGAAAGAGCTTAGTTATAAGGTATATTTACAATATTCTTGCTGTTGCTATGTGCTGTACTTTGTATTGATGCTTAGCATTGTAATGATTCTCTTCTATTGGATCCAGTTGTTACACAAGCTTCACAAAATATTCTTCACTTGTTAGATATACCTGAGCTGATTGAATTTGCTAATGAATCGTTGGAACCTTATTTACAAAATGATTCTCAAACTAAAACATATTATTATTACAACAAACCTTATGGATCATCTTAAAAATTTGTATGCGGTTATGAAAGCTTTAGAAAAAGCAGCTACTGTGGCAGAACAGTTGTCCCAATCTCCCATACCTCCTGCTGGAGTGCATTTCTTGGAGGGATTTTGTGATAACAAATTGTTATTTGAGACCATTAGAGATAACATTAGAGATTGGGATCCTATGTACCCAGATCATCAGTACATTTGTCCATGTACAATACCTTCATTTATAAATTCTTATCAAGAACAAAGATTGTTGTGGTGGCGTCTTCAGTCCCTAATTTGAGGAGAAGGAAATGTGGAATATATTGCCACCTTAGAACATGTCTGATTGCTCCTCAGGCCTATAGAGGCTGCAATACCCTAATCATTGAAGCTATCACTCAACCAATTCAAGTGGCACCAAGCAGCAGTGCAAACACTATGCTATCTGGAGGATTTCCTAGATCAAGGCCTAGAAACAGAGGACTGTATCCAAAAGAGAGCTGTTAAGACATAGTGTATGACACTCTGACATCACGCATAGGGGAGCCTGTGCCAGGTGACAAAAGACCTTGCTCAAGGTCTTCCCAAACTAGGTAAAAACCTTGATGGAAAACATAACCTGCAAAATTTAGCTAGACTTTATAATCATTCAGTTGCTGAATTTAATCCTGACTGGAAAATCTCATTTTTTATGGAAACAAAATTTTCCTTAGATCTACTTGATGAAGCACCTGTGCACACCTGGAAATATCTGACCCCAGGTAAGTTCTGGAATAAAACTAAATAAGTATCCAGGCTGTGAAGTTCAACATGAATCAATAACTAGAGTTTATTTGTACAAGATGTTCAAAGCTGATATTCTATACAGAAGAGAATCAAAACACTGCATAAGCTTTATAGACAGCATACAGCCTTGGGAAAAGCAATTCCCTGTCTGAACAATACGGGGCAAGGAGAATCAATGGCAGCAGCGTGTTCAGAAGGGGCAGAAGAACTGTTCAAAGACTTGGATCAAACTGGAGTGAAATATCAAATAAATCTAAGTCATCAGCCGCTTCCTAAAACTTTTATGGGTGATCCCTGACCAGATTGTGTCCACACCCCTGTTTCCTGGAAAAAGTAATAAAACAACTTATAGCTTTAAAATCACCAGTCACTACCACCAGAACTGGACTTGGAATTAAAACGAAGTGACCAAACCTTTCAGAATAAGTGACTATTGATGAAGTCATGATATACCACCTAGAAGCATGCAGCTGTGGATTAACCCACAGCAGAGCAGGTACACCCCTGGAGGGACTGCAGCCATGAGTAAGGCTGTGTTGGAGCAGTTTTACTTTTGAAGGGACTGTGGCTCTAGGTAAGGCCACACTGGAGGAAATGTATCTCTGATGACATTGTGCCCATGGATAAGGTCACTATGGAACAGGTGCACCTTGAAGTGATTGTACCTGTGGATAAGTCTGTAGGATGGCAGGTGTACTCCTGGGGAAACAGTGGCTCAATGATAAATAAAGCTCCACTTGGAGTGGGTACATTCCTGAAGGACTGAAATCTGTGAATAAATCCATGCAACAGAAGGGGAAAGAGGAGGAGTTCATCCCGATGTTAAAACCGATGGTCTGCTCCAAAAACACCAGGGGTAGGGATTGCAGTGGATGTACCTTTAAATTTTTTTAACCTTGGATATGAGTTGCATGTTGTAGAAATTACTTTACCTGAACCAATGAGGACATGTCTTACAAGAAGCAAGTGCAGCAGCAACCCAATCCAAGCTGTCTTTGGTGCCCAGTTACTTCATGTAGCACACCACTTACTCTGTCCTAAGTGACCACCACAACAGATAGAGCCCAAAGCCATGGACTAAATTAACTCAATGGATACTTTCTGTACATTTCTGGACAATTATGAACATTTCATACTGGTGGTCCATAGACTTCAGGGGATGAAATCTATGTATTATACCAAAGGCTGAGAAGGACAACGGTGGTGGTGAAGGAGGATGTGTTGGATATTGTGAGACCTAATCATGATGTAAGTGGTATGGAATAAGGTGTGGGGAATGTGTTTGGTTTGGATGAGGTAGTGGTATTTTTTTCATAGCAGGTTGTATGAAGCTATGCTTTGGTTTTGTGCTGAAGTGTTGATAATTCAGGGATGTTTTAGAAGTTGCTGAGCTAAAACCATGGTCATCCCTCCCTCCCAGTGAGATGGGAGAAAAGATCAAAAATGAAAAAAAAAAAAAAGAAAAAGTAAAAGACATGGGGAGAGATAAAGATAGATTAATAGGTAAGAAAAGAAGATGATGATGCTGCTACTAAATAATAACAACAATAATAAGTAAGTAAAATAAATAAATAAGATTATGAAGAGCACAATTTCTCACCATCTGAAGTTAATGCTTAGCAAGGCCCACAGCTGTCTTCCTTCCTGGCCAACCCTCCAGTTATACAGACAGTATGACATCATATCGTATGGAATATCCCTTTGGTCAATTGGTGTCACCTGTCCCAGCCGTGTCTCCTACCAGTATCTTGAGTGTACCCAGCCTTTTCATTAGCAGGGCAGGATGAGAAGCTGAAAAGTACTGCTTGGCAATACCTAAAACATGAATGAGTTATCAACATGATTCTCATCCTAAATCCAAAACACAGCACTATACCATTTGTTAGAAAGAAAATTAACTGATTTTGCTGCCAAAACCAGGACACTGAGCAGCGCTTACACAGAACCAAGGCCTTTTCTGCCTCTCCCCCCACCCCACCGGTGAGCAGGCTAGGGGTGCATAAAGAGTTGGGAGGGGACACAGCTGGGACAGCTGACCCCAACTGACCAAGAGGATATCCCATACCATATGTCACACTAAGCAATAAAAGTGGGGGAAAGAAGGAGGAAGGGGAGGACATTTATAATGATGATGTTTGTCTTCCCAACTCACCATCACATATCTCTTTCCTGGAGATGGCTGAACACCTGCCTGCCCATGGGAAGTTAGTGGATTACTTGTTTTGCTTTGTATGCACAGTTTTTGCTTTACCTATTAAACTGAAATATCAACCCAGAAGTTTTCTCACTTTTAGTTTTCTGATTCTGTCCCCCATCCCACTTGGGGAGAGTGAGCAAGCAGCTATGTGGTGCTTAGTAGTTGGAGTAAAACCACGATGGATACAAAGGACTGACACTTTATGTAGTTTTAACAATACAATGGAACAGGTGCTGTCTATACCAACTGGTATCAATCTTTCTTCACTGGGATAAATCAAAGATGTTAACTGATATGCCTCAGTCACTTTCTAATTACCCTCTGGAAAATTTGGCACAAGATTTGCAAGGTCAGGATGGCTTCCTCTCTGTGTGATGCTGCACCCAGGGTCAGTTTTCAACAACTTTTAAGATACGAAAGATAATAATCTCCAACATTTCTGGTCTATGAATCCTTCTAGAAGTTGATGCCTTGGAAAGCCAGAATCAAAACTCAATAGCCTTGGTGACTATTAAGCAGGTATCCTTTATTGCAGTGCTGGGCACACAGGGGATTGCTCCTCCAAATGTGTACCCCCATTAAAGCCAAATTTCTCATAGTTATACAGATTAATTATATATATTCATTATAATTCCTAAGAAAAGGCAGGGTTATGCAAATTATTTCCAGGAAGTAATTTACATTAACTCCTCCCAGATAGAGCATGCTCAGTGACACTCAGGGGGTCTTCTGGTGGTCTTCAGGGATGAAGGCTGGACGTCTTCCTCTCTCTCAGCGCATGCTCTGCACGGGTTTCTCCATGCTTATCTGGGCTCCCAACACCTGCACCGCATAGTTAGTTTTTCACTGAAAACAAAATATACTCTGTCTTTTAATTGGTTGTTAGTCTCATTATTTATGACTCCTCTATCTCCTACTTCCTCTAGTTTCAAGGCTGTTGCACTATTATGGTTAAGTTTTGTAGCTGCTTTCATGAAACAGCTTATGTGATTACAGCCAAATTCTACTAAAATTCAAAACTAATCTATTCCTAAAAACACACCAATTCTTACTTCTTTATCTTCAAGGCTTTTACTGTTGCATTGTTATGGTTAAGTTTTGCATCTGCTCTCACAAGCAGCTTACACAGTTACAGCTTTCTCTTAAACTAGTCTATTCTTAAAACTATGAAAAATCTTACATTAAAGTTGTATTCATTGTCTCTTAAGCTACATCTATATCATCTATTCAGCATGATTACTTTTCACTGAATCAAAATGCTAATAAAGTTTGCATGTAGTTTGGGTATCTCCTATTGCAAATAAGGATTTTTCTGATTTAATGTACTAAATAAGGGTTTATTTTCAGCAAAATAAAATCCGTGTTATTTGTCACTCTTTTGTTTGCTTTACTATCTCTAGATAGTGTCAGAAGTTGACTTATGTACATCACTTAAATTTTCACCCGTTTTACACTGGTGTGGTGGTTTAACCTTGGCTGGACAGCAGGTGTCCACCAAATTGCTCTATCACTTGCATCCTCAGCAGGGTATGGAGGGGAGAAAAATAAGATGGAAAAAAGCTCCAAACTCATGGGTCAAGATAAAGACAGTTTAATAACACAAAAGCTGAAGTCCACACATGTAAACAAAGAAAAAACAAAATATTTATTCTCTGCTTCTCATTGCCAGGCAGTGTCTAGCCACTTCCCCAAAAGCACGTCTTCAGTATGTGTAGCAGTTGCTCATGAAGACAATTTTGATAACAAATGCCCCCCACTTCCTCCCCTTATCTCTCAACTGCTTATTGCTGAACAGACACCATATGGTCTGGAATATCCCTTTCGTCAGTTTGAGTCAGTTGTCCTGGCTGTGTGCCCCCCAGGTGCCTCACCCAGCCGCAGCCCACTGCTGAAGGGGGGCGTTGGAGAGGCAGCCTTGGTGTGTGTTGGCACTGCTCAGCAGTAGCCACAACACTGATGTGTCACCAACACCTCACTGACTATGGACAAACAGCACAGCGCTGTGAGGGCTGCTGTGGGGACAAGTAACTCCCTCTCAGCCAGATCCATCACAACTGGCTAATACTTTCAACAACTGTATATGCATATTATTACATATAATTTCTACTTATGTGATGCATATTAAATAAACCTCTATATAAATATAAAATAATTTAGTTTTATGTATTATATACATTTTATATTTCAGACATACCATGAAAGTACGTGTGTATGTGCATGCCTATATGCAGTGCTTACTGTAAGAAAAGTATACTGAAAAACCTTTTGAAACTATTAATATCTTTCAGAAGTCTTATATAAAAGTAGTCTATTGGGCAGTGAATCACTTGCTCTACTACTTGTAGAATGTCTTATATTATTAATTTTTTCTCATGATATATGGCATAACCTTAGGCTCAAAATAAAATACCTGCTTTATATTTGTATTTAAGAAAATGAGTTACTAATTTCTGCCAATTATTTTGACTTTAAAAGTAAGGATCATTAACATATTTGCTTGTCCTACCTCTTAAAAGATAAGTGCTCATTGCAATCCAAATAAAGACAGTTTGGTAAAACTTGCATCTTTCACAGATACATGCAATAAAAGACTAAAGTATTTTGATAGCTTTGATATTAAACTTATCACCTTTCATATTTCTGGGTATACAAGAAAATTCTGTCTAAGACTGAAAAATGAATGGGTCTCAAAACACTTAAGCATACCATCAGATTGAGGCATTATTATTATTATTATTATTATTATCATCATCATCATCATCATCATCATCATCATCATCATCAATCTAAATATAGCTTAATTTAATAAATACAGAGAGAAATTGTAAGAGAAATCCCACTAAAACTGGAAAGAGATGCGAAGGATTCAATTTGGAAAACTGTTCTTACTAGGATTTAGGATTTCTACTGCATGAGTAACTTTAAACTTCTGCTTTGCTCTACCAACACCAGTTCAACTTAAGTATGAGTATCATTTTACACGAGTTTATGGCTATACTGAATAAAAATATTACACAATTAACTAATAACTGTTGATAAGTATGCAATATAATAATTTTGTTAGATTATAGAAATTCTGGAAGAGGGGTCATTTGCTTTTTAATAACTTGCTCTCTTAACATGAGGAGCTGGTGACGTGCTTAATCACTCTTACAGTCACGTTGTTAGATATAATCAATTAAATCAAGGAAATGGGTATTCTGAAGTGAAAACTTCAACAGTAAATAAACAAAACTACACTACATGCATAATAGCAAAAAATAAGGTGGAAGCTCCACCACTACATAGTTTCAAAATGTGTATCTTTCAGTATGTATTTACAAAGCAGTTTACCTCCATTTTCTTCTGTCTTTTATTTTCCTATTAAAATTTCTATTGCTTGTCACCTCATTTTATATTTAGGTGTTTTATTATAGGTACTATAAAGCCCTCCTGGTTTTAAGTTACAAGAGCATCAATTCTCATATAATTCCCACATAACGTCAGTTGGAAATGTGTATCATGTCTTTAAAAATACCCTTATCTGCTGAAATATGGGTGCACATTTCCTCATTAAATAAATGGTAATGTAAGTAACCTATTCTAAATTTCTTACAAGCAAGTACATTAAATATTTATCTAAAATATACTTAGAAACATGCTTTCAGAGTTATTAACCCTGAAGTGGAAGCTAGTTCTCAGATATTTATACTAACAAATATACCAGGGATGGGAAGCTAATTTCCTGTAGTTTCTGAAAATATCAAATATATTTCTTAGAAAATTATGTCCTGTTATAGAATTATAAACATTATATTATTAGAGAAAAAAATATTGCTTGCAATTTGTCTTTTTAAACTCTTAGACAAGAACAGATCTTTGATTCATTTTGCATTTCCTAAGACTTTTTCATGCTGGCAAAACTTCTAATTGAAAGACTATACCTATCATTTTGTGCTTTCTCACTAAAACATTAAATTTTTAGTCCCTGTACAAAAATGTGGCCTAATAGATTCCATTGGAAGTGCATCTATTCCAGTACTTTCTATCCAGTGTAGATACTGTTATGTTTCTTTGTGCATTGGTTTTGTCTGGGATAGAGTTAATGTTCTTTATAGTAGCTGGTACAGGGCTCTGTTTTGGATTGTTGCTGGAAAGGGTGTTCTTACAGGGATGTTTACATTCTGGCTGAGCAGTGCTTACACAGAGACAAGGCCTTTGCTTCTCCTCACACCACCACAACAGTGAGGAGGCTGGGGGTGCACAAGAAGTTGGGAGGGGACACAGCTGGGACACCTGACCCCAACTGACCCAAGGGATCTCCTGTACAATATGACATTACGCCCCACATGTAAATCTGGGGGAAGAAGAAGGAAGGGGGTGATGGCCTTTGTCTTCCCAAGTCACCATTAAGCATGATTGACCCCTGCTTTCCTGAGAATGGCTGAACGCCTACCTGCCCATGGGGAGTGGTAAATGATTTCCTTGATCTGTTGCTTGCAAGTGAAGCTTTTGCTTTACCTATTAAACTGGCTTTATCTCAACAAGTTTTCATTTGCACTTCTAGTTCTCTCCCCATCTCATTGTAGGGGAGTGAGAGAGCAGCTCTGTAGAGGTTAAATGATAACACCTCAGAACTAACTTCAATAGCATTTCTTAAATAAGGAGAAGTGACAAGGAGGCAATCATTGTTCAAGTAATTAGTGCTTGTAGGATGAGTGTCCAATCAGTTTACAAACAAATCAAAATATAGTGAGAAAATAGTAAAAAAATATGGGCTCCAATTTTAGAAAGGTCATTTCATCTTTGGAGCTATGTTGTACCTACTGTAGTTCATTTTGTATCAAATAGAGAAGTAAATAACTTTAGCAAAACAAGTAATTCCTCTAGAAAGAGGATAAAACTGTATGGTTTGATCTTCAGTAGGAATCGGACCTCGGAATGTTGCTCTTTCTATGACATTCATGTCAATTTACACAAGTTATTATAAAATTTTTAATCATTACAAAATTCTTGATCAGCTTTAGTAATTTTCACAATGAATATTATATATGACATGCAAAAGTAAGAAAAATAATATGAGGATTATTCTCAATGAGGAAATAATAATGTTTTGTGGAATCAAAGTCATTCATAAATATTACCTATAGTCTTTTAATTTTTTTCCAACAAACTTTGGATGTAGAAAGTTTTAAAATTCATGAAAATAAGGGGAAAGGAAGGATTTGGGGGCCTTTGTAGACAGCAAGTTAAACATGAGCCAGCAGTGTGCCCAGGCAGCCAGAAGGGCCAACTGTATCCTGGGGTGCATCAAGCATGCCATTGCCAGGCAGTTCAAGGAGGTAATTGTCCCACTCTACACTGTGCTGGTGCAGCCTCAGCTTGAGAAGTGCAGTTTTGGGTGACACAGTACAAGAAGGGCAGAAAAATACTAGAGTGTCCAGAGGAGGGCAATGAGGATGGTGAAGAGCTGGAGGGGAAGACTTGTGAGGAGAGGCTGAAATCCCTTGGTTTGTTCAGCCTGGAGAAGAGGAAGCTGAGGGGAGACCTCATTGTGGTCTATGGCTTCCTGATGAGGGGGAGTGCATTGATCTCCTCTCTTTGGTGGCCAGTGATAGAACCCGAGGGAACAGTATGAAGGTGCGACAGGGGAGGCTTAGGCTGGATATTTGGAACAGGTTCTTTACTGCGAGGGTGATTGGGCACTGGAACAGGCTCCCCAGGGAAGTGGTCACAGCACCAAGACTGACTGAGTTCAAGAAGCATCTACTAGTGTAATTTACACTCATTAAATGCAATGAATTTTCTTAAATACAGATCTAGCCGTGATGAAACACTCCTCATTGACAATGGGGTAGAAACATGATTAACACTTCAGTGAAAAGGAAACATATTTATTATAATTTGTATTATTATTACATTAACCTAATAAAGCATTTATGAGAGACTCATCTTTTGGAAAATGAGTAAAGAAAGAGTTTGTAACTCCTCCTGATATTGTATCCGGCAGTATATGAGGATTCATCTTGTTGCAATATGTTATCAAAACTATAAGTGTTTATCTGCGTGAGTTGAGAAGGGCTCAATGAAAGAGAAGGATTGGAATAGAAGGTTTAGTTAAAATGGATGACCATAATTTTCTATGTATTTAAGTAAACAATAAACCTAGCAAATCCCCAAATGCTAGATTATTTACATAGCATAAATGCTTTCTTTTTAATGCTCACATAATTTAGTGACCCATTCAAAGTTTTTTATTGTTTTTTTACACTCCAAATATTTTTATTAATATTCTGGATTTGCTAAAGAGAACACCAGTATAGAATGTATGAGACCAATCTCGCCTAAATGTCAAAAAGACTCTCTGGATGATACCAGATTTGCCCAAATGTCAAAAGGAAGTTTTTTATACTGTATCAATATTTTGGACAACCTACTTCATTTTAGGACTTTGCATTTCAAAAGAATGTGTTTGTAGTTGGGCTTATTCCACAGCACACACAGACATGCACTGCAGTCTGATAGTTTATTAATTGTACTCCATGTATTCTCAAGGTTATTTTTCACTTGCAGGAAATTTGCTCTCTTATGTTTAGCTACCCTCAAATATTCTGGCTATGGTCTTACAGGAAAATGAAGTTTTCTCAAAGATTGTGTGGTGAACTGAATTTAAATACCAGGACTCAAGATACCAATTATGCCTCACATATGTCCTCCAGAAAGGTTTAAACCAACTGCATTGTCATTAAATTCAAATGAAGTGATAAATGCCAGGGACTTATATTGTCTTTCTCTCAGAAAACTGGAAGAGTTCTTTCTACTGTGAATATTAATTGTCCCACTCTTAAAATTAATTCATTTTCGTTTCTCATTATCTATCTACATTTTCTGTCACAGCCCTAAAAGCTCTGTGACTCTTCGTGCTATCTTTTTGATTACAAGGTTCTGTTTGAACAAGTTTGAGAGGGAAGTTTGGGTTCAAATTAACATCATAAGTTCAGAAAAGATTAAATACTGTTAGTTTTGCAAAAGGTGATGTTTGGCAAATGACCTGCCCTTGAGTGTCTCTCTTATGTACTCTACAGTATCTATGCCAGGATCTATGAAGCATGCTCTTTTTCTCTTTTTTTTTTCTTATGAAGAAAAAAAATGAGAATGAAATGGAGCAGAAAAAAAAAACTTGATTTCTTTCACTTCAACTGAATGTGTGGCAAGGAAGCCTCATTTGGTTATATCAAGATATTTTAAAATTACCTGTAATTTTTCTTCATTATGTAGTCCAGTTAAACAGTATTTTTTAAGATTTTAACTTGTGTTGTAGCATTTACAAGAAATCCTTTCTACAAATTAAGCCTTCAGGAGGCCAGCGTACCAAAAGTCGTAGGGTGTATGTTCATCCGGAAGGGATATCATCATCAAGTGACATTGTATGAGACCCATAGTTGTATAGCAGACTTTATGAATCTAAAAGGAGAAGTGTATTAATCATATTTGAAAATGTTTTCCATTACATTTTCTCTAAATGGCATGAATGATTCTGATTAGCTATGTGCAGTGGACTTGAAGTTCATTAAAAAACAAGTTCAATGAACCACACTCTGGATTGTGTTCAAATAACAGGCTCAATCCTGGTGAACAAGTGCCACAGATCAAAAAAAAATTCTCCTTTAAATAAACACTGATGAAGCACATTTAGCATCTGAAACCAAATGTAGTGCATTATATTTACTCTGTATGAGGTGATAACAGACTGACAGAAGAAATGTCTAATTTTTAAAGACACATCCAATATTTTCTGGATCTTCTAACAGCCCTATAACACCGTGCTCATGTCTTCAGCACAAGGACTCTTCTTGCATTTTTTGAAAATTCAGTCTCCTTTGAGCTTTATATCTGAACTGGGACACCCATAGGAAAAAGTTTGCTCATCTGCTAAAAATAATAGCATCCACTTGCAAGAGATCTTGAAGAATCCATCTGAATCATTAAACCAGCATGCTACTTTCTTAAGCAACACTAAAACAATTTTCTGCATTGAATTATCCAGATCTTACTTCAAACTGCTTAGGTCTTCTCTTAATTTCTTTGATTGATTCTTCAACTTTCCATTAACAATAATTAGCAATGGTCTTCTAAATACATGTAAGTAGACTGATCTATAATTTTTCTGTTCTTTGGCCACTTTTTCTTTTAAACATTTTAAATGTTTACCTATGGTTGATATTTATGCATCATGCACTTCAGATATACCACATCTCAGACAGCAGCACATCTAAGCTTTCACTTTGGTGGATTCCAAGAGCAAAGTTCAGGCAGTTTCTTTCTCCTCATCGCTAGAGGGGACTTTCTCTGAATGCATATGCAATTTCAATTTACTTTTTCTAAATATAAGGATATAATGAAGAAGTATGATTAGTCCCTTCCAGTTAGTTCCTATACTTTTTCAGTTCAGGACACTTGCAAATTTTTCTTCAAAATAAAATCATTGGATAAAATCGCATTTGAAATCAACTTTTAAGAAAATTTATAAGTAAATGTCCTTAAATTTAGTGCTTTCTTTTTCTAAGTTATGAGCTTTTTATCAAGTTGCTCACAATTTTCTGGTACTTTTACTAAACAACATCTCCAATTTCATGTGTCACTTTACTGAATAATGTACTGAAAGTAAATAGAATAACTGCAACTGTTCCTTTCTGTGCAAAGAATGAGCTATTCCCAAACTGCACAATTTTGCAAACATCATTATTACCTGCTTCAATAGTTAGTCTGAAAGCACTTTGTGCATATAGTTTGGGCTCTCACTCACTCTTGGATAATCTGTTCTTGCTAGGTGACTTCATCTGACTTTTTGTGCCCAGTTTTAGGTGGCTAGATATTAGATTTCAGTTGATCACTCTTGCCATATTAATTTAGTACCATGTGTCAGGGTAGGTCTCACTTTTGTCTTATGTATTAAGCATGGTATCACCCTGGGCTCCTTTTGATCTGAACTCTGTTTAACAGGTTCCCATTAGCTTTATCTACTTATCTATTGATCTATCACCTGTTTTTATATAAAAACACACATCACACCTCTTAAACCAAACCATTTCACCACAGGCCTGGTGTCACAACATTAGGCAGGAAACAAAACTCTAAGAATAGGGGCTGTTCAACCCAGAACTTCTTTTCTAAAATATAATGGAAAATATATGTGCAAAATATATGCTTGTTCTAAGAGTTTAGCCAGAAATCTCATTTGTGCTTACTTTGAGTCTTATCAACAAGGGACTCTGCCTGGACCCATGATTCCTGCTTGCTCATCTGGTCAATAGTATAGATGCAAAAGATGTACTTATAAGGTGCAAACTCAAGATTGCTCATAATTAGTTAGCTCTTGGGTTTAACAAATCAGTCTGTGTCAGTTCAAGAGGTCCCTGGAGCATAAGGTATCCCCATTTTAGGTCACTGTTCAGAACATAGGTAGGCAGCTATTATGAAGAAGATAATAAAGATCAGAACCTAGGCTATAATTATTAACAATTTTATAACCTGATTAGAAGACACAGACACCCAATATAGGCTGAAGAAAAGCACTTAAACCACCACGCCTCCAGAATCCCCTTAAGTATGCAAATACATAAATCAGTATTTTTTCTGCTGTACCTATACTATATATAACAATGTCTCTTTTATGACAGGGGTGCTTGTATATACTATACACTCCCAAACCTCCAAGGATAACTTGCTACTAAACAGGTACTACATTTAGAGATTTAAATTCATGCTGTTCTTCTCATGAGAAATATCCCTTGCCTGTTATCATCAGACATAACTTTTATATTCCTCTATTGTTCATGCTTTTGCTTAATTATATTCCACTCATCATTGATGCATCTTAACATATTCCCCAATGGGTATGAGATCAACATGGGTTAGATACCTCTGTTCTTTTCTGCAGTCTTATTTATTAGAAGACTAATGGAGCCAACAGATTCACATCAGCTCCTTTCTGCTGACAGAAACTAATAATCAAATTAGTTGGTTACCCTCCGATATATTTTTTCCTCTTTCAAATGACATTTTAAGAATGATGTTTAAGTAAGGATTATAATTGGGAGATGAGTAAAAAAAAGATTTACTGTTTTAAAGTAAAAAGCAATACTAGAGTATCTGAAATGTATGTGATACAAACACAGAATGACTTCTATTGTTTTTCCATTGTATGAGACAGCTTTTGAAATTAATGTTGTGAGATTTCAGAAGTATCTGGCATTCACTATACCTAGAAACATGACACATTAATATTTCCACTAGTGTTTGATTGTTTAAAACTACATAGACCTGTTATTATAACAGACATAGAAGTTTAAGGTTACCAAGAAACACTCTGATTTCACAGGTGTGACACAGAAGTCAAATGAAAATAGAATTTTACTTTGTTCTGCAATATTTTTCCATGCTATCTATGCTGAGGTTACAAGGAAACACTCTTACATTTTATATGGAAGTTAGAAGTTACATTTGATAACTGCATTCTTATTTAGCTGAGGTCTTGATTTTTACTGTAGATATGCTAATTTTACTTGTATATGTGTTGCTTTCACACAGAATCTTCAAGACATAAAAGCAGTGCTGAGGAATAGAACAGGGATACACCTCTGCCTTGAGTGACTGAAGGCTAAGCTTTAACTCACCCAAATGCAGGGCCTTACAGAAACAGACAGGGAATGTAGAATATATACTTAATTTTTCTTAGTTTGAAAACTTACGGTAATGAAAGGTAGTTAAAAATCTCTGTAGGCAACTAAATATGGGGTCCCACTTATCCTGTATTTTGAAGATTGCAGTAATGAATGTGAGTACAGAAGTCATTTCAGTGACATGCTTACTGAAATGTAATTTCATTATACCCTTCTAAAGGATCCTGAAATGCAGTGGAAGGTTCGAAGAGGAACTACAATAATGATTAAAGATTAGAATGATGTCATTTTAATAGAAGGTTGAAAGCGAATTTTATTACAATTTTAGGTATCTATAGTGGGACAAGATGTACATCAATAGTCAAGACTTGAATCAGGCAAAGCAATAACTACCTTTTAATTGATAAAACTTCAATTAAGAAAAAAATAAGTTGGAAGACAGATCAGTATTTGATTTTTTGGTTAATTGTAAAAATAATGAATCAACTTCTGTGAAAGTTCATCATTTAGAGTACATAAATCATAATATATATAAAACCCGTCAAAATATATAATATATAAAATAATAAAAATAATAAATTTAAAGTATTAAAATCATAAATAGATATTTTTTGTAAATGACATGTTTTAGTTCTAGCACAAGTTGTTTAACCTATAAGAGTATAAAACCAGACAGTTTCTTCCATGAACTGCTAGCTGGAATTCTATGATTATGCCATACATTGGTTAAATCATAGAAGTCTTTCATTTAGGATCCATTGAAGTGTACGTAAAAAACAGAAACAGTAATAAACCAAAAGGAGGCACCACGGAATGATAGTTTCCTACCACTAAACTGTTTCTAGTTACATCCAGTGCTGATATAAGAAATCAAATGTGGTAATCAGCTATAAACACAAAATAAGGGGGAAAAAACCCCCATATATCCACATATTTTAATTTTGTATCTATGTCTATTGAAAAAAATGTACTGTTTTACTTATTTCTGCTGTTTATGGTTTTCTTCAAATTATTTCTCTTTGTTTAAATTATGAATATTACTTTAAAACATTTATTTTAATTCTATTGCAATTTTTTTTCAGTCCTTTTGGGTGAAAAATAACTGTGAATGGTTTATAGCAGATATCAAACAGACTTCTAATTTGTCTCAATACATTCAACTGTTTCTCCACCTGCAGGTCAAGTTAAATAACTTTGCCTAGTTACAATGATTGATTTTTTCCCTCTGTAGCTCATAACTCCATACTAGAATTCATAATTTACATGAAAGCTACAAACAGACATCTTTGTTGACTGAGGATATTACTTATTTATCTGTTAGATAAGAGGGATGAGGTGAAAATATCCAAGACTGAATATTCAGTTGTGTTTTGTATTAAGCTATTATACAATGAAGTCATTAAGCATTGATAATTCCTACTACATCATGAAATGTTCCGATTTTCTGTTAATTTATGTTAGTAAGAGTGAATATTAATTATTGTAGCCTGAATTGTGACTGCAACTTTCTTGACATGTGTAGGTATTGTGTTATCTTTGAAATATAAGAAGTGTACTTAATGTTTTATGTCTAACACCATAGTAAAACAGTACAGTAAGCTGTGCGAGTTGCTTCCCAAAACGTCACCAGCAATACATGATCTCTGAGGTAACGGTTGGTCATACTTTCTGTTAGGTTGCAGCTATTCCCAAACTTGTGCTGGATGTTTCAAAGACACATCTGCCTGTCCCCTAGATCTGTCCCCTAGACACTGGGCTGTGTCCATGCCCAGTTTCCGAGAACAGGGGTCCCTTGTAGAGGGCAGCTGGAGGAGCCCAGAAGGAACACTGGTGCTGCAAGGCAGCATGGCGGCAGTGCTCACATGCTGCCTCAGAATGACAGTGACCAGACTGTCAGTCATAAGTACTTCTAAGATCCTTGGCGTGGGAGTGCTCTGGCATTTCTCTGATTTGGGTCAGGTACCTTTGTACAAATGCAAAATACGGAGAAAAGAAACACTTTATGCCTGAGAGCAAAAGGGGGCATCCAACTGTAGGTCTATATTATTTAAATCTTTCCCAGGTATTTGACATGAGGGATGATCTTTCTTATGTAAAATATATTAAAATAAACATACACATATAAGGTATACAATATATCAACCCAGCTGCAATTAACACCAGATCAAAAGTTAGTTTTGTGTATTTAAATGGGGGAGAGGGAGGGTAATAGTCTGTCCAGAGTAACACAAGAACTTCACGTGCAAGGAAGAGACCTAAAAATATAGAGACCCTTATGGAGAAGCTCGTAAATGGTGTCTTTACAGGATTCAGTAAGAGAAAGCAGTGAGTGATTCAATAGCTATAACCTTCCCTGACAGAAAGGATAAATCCATATATGCCTGCCCTTTGCAACAATATCTCTTCTTGAGCAAGAGTTCAGAACTTTCATCATGCTGCTATTATATGCTTTGCAGTATGTCCAATGTACTCCAGAACACTAATAAGAAGCAAAGGAGAAGGACAGTAGTGCAGGAAACATCTATATACAATGGCACTCAGCCAGTCACTATATTAAAAGACCCAAAGTTGTGCTCCAAACACCAAAAGCTAGACAGGAGGGGAAAAGCTAAGTTTCAACATGAAACGACTTCACTAGAAACAGCCGGTATTAGCTTAGGCTTATCTAAGGTGAACTTTCTTCACTGCTTGGTAACGCTTCCATTTTCTAGATATATTCTTAGATTTAAGGCATTGCACCTGGCTGAAAAGAGCTTCATACAGACCAAAGTCTCTGTTTCAGGAGTATTTAAGATCCTCTTATTACTCTTATTACTATCTCTGTAGAAGATATAAACCTGTTGATACAGATACTGCTCTTACTTCTAAGGTACAAAAATCCTCAAACACATCACAATGCCTAATATGTTTCTCTTGTACTAAACTTCTAATTTCCACATCACTCAGCAATCTTAAATTTAGCTCTACAGCAACATAACCACTTCTCCCCCACTTAACTAATTTGTTTTGAAAGCTAAGTCAACAGCTGGACTCTCTTATTTCCCAGGTAGGATGTACTGCCTCAGACACCCTGAATAGGGACTGCAGTTAAAATCCAACACCAGTGCCTTTTTTCTATGGAATTTATTACTAGAGCTCTTAGAGGGATGTCCTAAGGAGTTGTAGAAGATCTGCTCACTCTATCAGAGCTGAAAACAAATGATACTATAAAAATAAACTGGACCTACATTTGTGTAGGGATCTTACAGGGTAATTCAGCAACACTCTCATTAGTACATTTGGAACAGTATATACCCTGTAACAGTGCAACTGTGATAATTCCTAATATTCAGGTACAATTACAGAGTCACAGAATGCTTTGGATTGGGAAGGACCTCAAAGATCATGTAGTTCCAAATCCTTGCCATGGGCAGGGACACCTTCCACTAGATCAGGCTGCACAAAGCCCCATCCAACCTGGCCTTTGGGGGGGTTGTAGGGGCAGCCACAACTTTTCTGGGCATCCTGTGCACAAAGACCCATCCAACCTGGCCTTTGGGGGGTTTGTGGGGGCAGCCACCACTTTTCTGGGCAACCTGTGCCAGTGCCTCACTGCCCTCATAGGAAAGAATTTCTTCCTAACATCTAACCTAAGCGTGCCCTCTTTCAGCTTGAAACCATTGCCCCTTGTCCAATTACTACACTCCTGGTGAACAGTCCCTCTCTCACTTTCCTGAAGGCCCCCTTTAAGTAATGGTAGGCCATAATTAGGTCTCCTCGGAGCTTTCTCTTCTCCAGGCTGAACAACCCCAACTCTCTCAGCCTGTTTCACAGGAGAGGTACTTCAGCCCTCTGATCACTTTCATGGCCCTCCTCTGGACTTACTTTATCTATTTGCTTCCTGTTTGGTGAGCATATGCCAGCCAAATCATAAAAAACCCAGCATTGTCTTACATGCTGCACAAAACTACAGAAGTGATGATAATGGTTTTCTCATGGCACAAAATCTTTCCAATTACTAGAAATAGATAAACACATATTACCTGACTATCAAAAACTGGTCATAAACACAATATTTCAAGGAGCTCCTATGGGTGATATTCAGACCAATAAATTTATCTTTAACCAACAAATAAATGGAATAGGTTTTCCACAAAGTACTTATAATTTTGCATGTCACCTCAAATAACATATTATTTAAGGTAAACAGTTGAAGATGTATGGCACTTTTTTTTTTAACGTAATTGAAATGTTTTATTCATAAATAGAGCACCATGTGCTTTCTGATATAAAGCGAGTTTCTTCTATATAAAATTGACACAGCATGGAAATTTTAAATGTAAATACATTGCATTGTGTCCCAAATTCTCATACCTTCTCTGATGGTATTCTCTGACGGAATTCTGACAAACCCACAAATTTATAGAAATTCCAATTAGGCTTTGTATTTTATTGTTGGGATAAGGGTTATTTTCACACAAGGTAGCCTGGATTTCTCCTTCAATAACTTTATTCACAAAAATCATTATATTGTTAAAATGAATTAAACTACTTGTACCTTTTATATATTCTAAACCTTTAGGACTGGATTCAGTGGTTGAAGATATCAAAGTAGTTCAAATTTATAATCTTTCAGATTTCTGTTTAAAAGTGATAGTCATTTTAATCAACTCAGCCACATGGTAATTTTGCTAGTAGTACTATAGCATTTCTCTTGCCAAGACAAACACCTGCAAAGTACAATTTTTTTTTCATAATACTCTGAGCTGCCAATATGTCCTGAATTGACAGTAGTGTCTATGTAACCTGAATAGTCTAAATTAGCATTGACCTGAAGTCATAGTTGACCTTGTTGTCCTTTATTTCCCTAGAAGTCTCAGTGAAAGCAAACTTGGTTGATCCTGACCAGACTTGAATGAAGCCTACATAGAACCATTTCTTTTGGAAAACCAAAGCAAACATTATATGGTAATTAATGAAGGTCCCATTCATTACCATAGCAGCACGAAAACCTAAACCAGTATCTGTTTCCTTTACAGGGTAGATTGTAGACAATTGAAGTCAGAGGCCCTAAGAGTAGAAGATCACTGTTTGTGACAGGTACATGTCTTTAGGTGACCATTTGAGACCTTGCCCTGGATGTTGCTATAACTTTCTGATGCGCCTGATCTGGTATTGCTGTGCAAATCTTCCATATAAACGAAGCATATGATATATTTATTTTCAGTATCTTTGAATGTTTGGTTTGGAAGATTAAGAGATAATGGAAGTACTTGTTTGTTTTTTTTTATCAGTGTGGGTGCTTGATATAGAAAATGAAAGAAAAAAAGATGCGCAGAAGTTACGGTATTTTTAATCTCCTCATACTCACTTAAATCCAAGACCATTCCCCCCTCTTCTTTTTTTCAGACACCATTTTTTCCCCACTTCTTTTTTTCACTCCAAACCAACAAGTCAGTCTCAGAAGAAAAAAGGCCAAAACACACCCAATACTTCTGTCGTTGTTTTGCCCCAGCTGAGAGCAGAGCACCACGCAGTCGCTTCTTCTTTTAAAAGGAAGAGGAGGGGGAAAGTGTGTGTGTGTGGGACGGGGGGGAGAAGGGAAGGGAAAGGAAAGGAGGAAAAAAAACCCCAAAGCCAAGAAACCAAAACCCAGCGGGTTGGGATAAGGATAGTTTACTAGAATAGCAGAAAGATAGATATAACAATGATAACAGGAATTTAGAGCAAAAAATATATGAAACAGGTGATACACAATACACAGGTTTCTCACGAAACCACAGAACTCTGGCTGTGCAGCCCAGAGCCGTCTCAAAACCAGACCGTCCCCAAAAACCGCACATCCTGAAGCTGCCTGCTCCTCCGCCATCCAGCCCCCCTTTTATGCCAAGCATGACATAATTGGCATGGAATACCGCCTTTGGCCAGTTCGGGTCACCTGTCCTGTCTGCGTCCCCTCCTTTCTCATTAGTAGGGAAATATGAACCACTGAAAAAGTCCTTGATTGCTTGGCAACAACTATAAACATCAGGATGCTATCAATCATCCCTGTTTTCATCCTAACTCCCAAACATGGCATTCTATCCACTATTAGAAAAGAAATTAATTCCATCCTAGCCGAAACCAGGACAACTTCCTATTTTGGTGCAATAGTAAGATTGCTTGGTCTGTGTGTATAGTACCCAAAAATGCCTTCATGGTCTCCTATTATGCATTGGTCATACCTGTAACTTCCTAACTTCACATAATTGTTTGGATGTAACATGGTTTGCAGCATAGCAAGTAGGTCTTCCCTGGAGTTGCAGTCATTTGAAACAGGGATTATGTCTTTGGTAAGAAAATGGAACAGCGCTCGAAGCTTCCCTGTCCCGGGAAAGATCATGGAGAGAGTCATCTTGGGAGCTATCATGCAGCACATGCGTGATGGCCAGGGGATCAGGCCTAGTCAACATAGGTTTACAAAAGGTAGATCCTGTCATACTAACCTGATTGCCTTCTATGACAAGGTGACCCGCTTAAAGGGCAAGGGGAAGGCTGTGGATGCGGTCTACCTGGACTTCAGTAAAGCCTTTGACACAGTTTCTCACAGCATTCTGATTGAGAAACCGGCTGCCACTGGCCTGAACAGGTAGACCCTCATCTGGGTTAAAAACTGGCTGGATGGATGGGCCCAAAGGGTGGTAGTAAATGAAACAAAATCCAGCTGGAGGCCAGTCACGAGTGGTGTTCCCCCAGGGCTCAGTCTTGGGTCCAGTTTTGTTCAACATCTTTATCGATGACCTCGATGAAGGGATTGAGCGCTCCCTCAGTAAATTTGCAGACAACACTAAACTGGGAGGAAGTGTTGATCTGCTTGAGGGTAGGAAGGCTCTTCAGAGGGATCTGGACAAACTGGACCGATGGTTTGAGACCAATGGGATGAAGTTTAACAAGGCCAAGTGTAGAGTGCTGCACATGGGACATAAAGAGCCCAAGCAGCGCCACAGGCTTGGGGGAGACTGGCTGGAGAGCTGTCAGGCAGAGAAAGACCTCAGGGTGTTGGTTGACTACAGAATGAATATGAGTCAGCAGTGTGCCCAGGTGGCAAGGAAGGCTGATGGCATCCTGGCTTGTATCAAAAATAGTGTGGCCAGTAGGTCTAGAGAAGTGATTGTGCCCCTGTACTCAGCATTGGTTTGGCCGCACCTTGAGTGCTGTGTCCAGTTCTGGGCTCCTCACCATAACAAGGACATTGAAGTCCTTGAGAGAGTCCAGAGAAGGGCAATCAGGCTGGTGAAGGGGCTGGAGGGAAAATCCTATGAGGATGGAGCTGGGACTGTTTAGCCTGGAGAAGAGGAGGCTGAGGGGAGACTTTATCACCACCTACAACTACCTGACAGGAGGTTGTAGAGAAGTGAGCGATGGTCTCTTCAGCCAGGTGACAGGTGACAGGTGACAGGACAAGGGGAAATGGCAAGATGCTGCTCCAAGGCAGGTTTAGATTAGATATTAGAAAGGAGTTTTTGGGGCCTGGCACAGGCTGCCCAGGAAGGTGGTTGAGTCACCTTCCCAGGATGTGTTTAAAAAAAGGGTAGATGTGGTACTTAAGGATATGATTTAGCATAGGGAATAGTTGGACTTGATGATTTTAAAGGTCTTTTCCAACCGTGTGATTCTGTGATTCTGTGAATTAGATTTACAATGACAGCAAAGAACTTAACTGAGAACAAAGATAAATGTCTTTCTATCTTCCTAACATACAATATGGGCTACTGACTCATCAAGCTGTTTTTCATTTATCTCATTAGATTTTCATGCTTCATTTTTATGCTATCCTGCAATTATCACTGTGTTCTGAGCAGATTAACAAACTATTTTTTTTAAAGAAAAATATAAAAAAACCCCATTTGCTGCTTAGAAGAAGAAAAGCACATTTCATCAGTCACAGGCTTGTGGTGCATCTTACAAATTGGTAGACATTGTTATTTTCCAATTTTCTATTTATATGTATATCTTTTGTTGTAAACCAGAAGTGTTTTCAGTACGTTGTTGGGGAAGGGGAGGGGATATTTGATGGGGAGTGGTGGATTTGTTTATTAATTTATCTTTTGAAAGCAAGGTTAGCCTATTTATAAAACATGAGCCATAGAGCTTGAAAATGCCTCGCGGAAAATCATCACCTTGAGGAAAGCAAACTGACCGACTACTACTTTGGTGAAATTAAATGCCGTGACTAATGCCAGCAATTATCTTCCTTTATTAATAGCTATAAAGGGACTATTTGTTTCCATGTCGGTGCTTACCAAATTGATCCCTGTTTTAGTGAGTGTTGCAGTATAGATTTGTAAATGTTTCTCTCAGTATTGGAGGAGGAGAGAGCAGCAGAGCCAGATCTGCTCAGAGAAAAGTTGTGGAGATTTTTTTGTAGCTACAAATTTATGACACAGAACTGACATCAAGGAAGGGCTTCAGCTAGGATGGCTGAGAGCCTGGTCACTGTAATAGCAAGATCAGTGCAAAGTATCATCGGTACAAGACCATCTCCTTAATGCTTGATTCAACTGAAACTAGGTGAAGATTAAACCAAAGGACACATGAAGCTTCACAGCGTAGCTATTTACTGTTTTATGGAGTGAGAGTTGCAAAAATTGAATAAGAGCCATGTTAAAGATAGAGACCAACAGTGACAGTGCAGATACAACCATGTCTCTCATTTAGCTCTGATGCCACACCCCAGGCGATGAAAGGCAAATTCTGCCTTTCATTTAAAGTGCATATTTAAGCAGGAGCATTAGGAAGATACTATGTTAATACCAAACAAATGAAGATGTTGGTAAATTCCCTTCTTGATTTTTGGCTCATGCTAGAACTAAGTACTTCTTTAGTCACCTTTACTTTGAGAATATTTAATTACCTTAATTAACTTTAATTTTGCATTGATTAATGTGCCTCAAAGGAATACATTAAGGTAGCATGCTTAAGGTCCAGGCTCTATATGCAAATAAAACAGATACAATTAAATGCTTTGTGATTTGTACTTCTTATGATAATAGTTAGAATGAAAACTTGAAAGGCAAATCTAACCAGTCCTATATTTCAATCCATCCTGACAGAACACTCACAAATGTTCCCTGGGTAGTTTCTAAAAGAAAATAATGCATTTAGCTAAAAGTATGCACTACAGCAATGTCTTTTTTTTATATATTTCAGACATCTAAGCATATTTTCAACATAAGTATTTTGTTATGAATGCTCAGCATATATTATAGCATTACGGAAAGGGGAAGTGGAAAGGGAAAGGGAAAGGGAAATGGGAGGAGAGGGAAAGGGGTGGGGGGAAGGAAGGGAAGGGGAGGGAAGTGG
>VZTU01013254.1:0-63105 GCA_013400835.1 Zapornia atra
AGAAGTTTGACCTAGGAGCCATTGACAGAAGCCAAAATATTTTAATTTTAAGTAATGGATGTTAACCCGATTGTATAATTCTAGTTACCTGTTAATCTTCCCCCAAAGATGACTGCTGGTTTGGGTTGCTTCGTAACAGTTACCACTGGTTGTATCATTACAGAAACTGCAAATTTTTTAATACTGATATCCCACCATTATTAGCAACTACATTTTTTCATAATTTTTACATATCTTATTTACTAGATTATTAATTTTACCTGCAATTTGTGTCAAGCTGCTTTAGGATCAGGGCTGGAATTCCATTAACAACAGTCAAAAAGTATTTTAATGCTACACTGGCTACAAAAGAGAACATCAAACATGGTTTGCATTTAAATGCAAAATATTCTTCATCATATAAAGAAAATTATCTCCATAATTACTGACTTGAGCCAATTGTCGATGATCATAATACGACCAAAGAGTTAGAAGAAAACTCACCTGCACCTTTTCCTAAGACAGGATTGATGACAGCTGCTCCTCTGAACTAAAACAGTTGGCAATTAAACATCATTTCATGTGTTTAGCCAGAGAATTCCCTGGGTCATAACTTTCTTTACATGTTAATATGAAGTGTCTAATGCTTTAATATTGGTTTTATGTAAATGTAAGATATTATGATGGATTTAAATCTTAATATTGAAATTATGAGATGTCATTTTAATTCTGAAGGGGATTATTTCAAATGCTTGGATTTCAAATAGAAATACCAGGTTTAAGTTAAAAAGAAATGCAAACTACCAAAAAACTCACAACACTTCATGCCCCCTGGAGATGAAGCTGATCTGAAGGATGCTATCAACAAGAACGAGCACAGGGCAGATCCAAAACCTTCAGCTTCAATGATACCGAAGCAGATGGGGCAGGAAATGTAGTCCAGCACCTCCACACAAACAATTCACAGGAGCAAAGGGCTCTTATCCAAAATAGGAGACAGCGCCTGGGCTGAGCAGGATGTCAAGAACATCTCAGCTCATCACCAGGCTCAAACACCCACTGCTTCAGTCTCTGTTTTTCACTGAATCTCACTGACCTGCTTACAAAAGTGGGAAAACTCTCTGCATGCTACTTGCCCACGTATTTTGCCGCATCGTTTTGCTCAGCATCAGAAGTGTGACCCATGCTGGTCTCAGAAGGGTCCAGTTGCTCAGCAGTGCTGAGTCCCACACACCCTCTAGCTGGCAGTGAAGTCTGTAGGCCAGCAGATGCAGAGCAGCCCAGGAGAGAGCTCTTCACAGCCCCATCCAGCAAGCACTCCCCCACTCAGGTCTGAGCATGAAAACCATAGCACAAAGCAGCCAGTGGGCTCACCCACATGCCCTGCTGAAACCAAGTCCTGCAGCAGCAATGGCCTGTGGCTCAGCTCCCTGATGCTACAGTCACAGAGCAGGCAGCTGCAGTCCCTCAAGGTCTGGCTTAAACTTTGAGATCTCGTTCAAACAGTAATTAATTCAGGGAAGCCCTTGAAGCTCCCTCTTGGCTTTAGGCTCTCTTAAAGCAAGTACAAACTGCTAGAATTTCATCTTGGCACCAGGCATTATACTTACTTTGTGTTACCACGGATGACTGCCAAAAGGGAAGTACAGAGGAACTCAGGTCCATTAGCCATTCTTTATTTTTTCATGATCTTCCCAGAAGTCACTGCCCACACTGTGAAATCCTCATCCAAGTCACTGAAAGCACTCACTGCAGCCCTGGGACATCTACTACAGCTTTTAATCCTGGGTGACAGCAGTACAGGCAGCAAAAAGAGAGATGAACCTCCAGACAGTATTACTGGGAAGAACAAATTCCATGTTGTGTTGCTCTTCACAGAATGTCACATGCTGTCCAAGCTGCAGACATCATATAAGGTACCAATTCTGCATATGTGCAAAACAAAGGAAGTGGCATTTCTATCAGCAGGAAACATTCGGGTCGAATTGAAGACAACTGTTTAGGAATTATCAACTGTGCTTAGCCCTAGAGTTCATTGTCACAAGTCTATTTTTGTCACCATCTAAAAATTACTGAGCCATTTCTACTAAAATGGGTGTAGGTGTGCTTATTTCTGTCCCTTCAGGCAGGACTCACCAAAATAACTGGCCAAAAGCTCACCAAGGGGTGACCACACAGGCACCAGGGCCTCTCTTACAGCCACTGCCTTCACAAAATGCTTATTTCATGCTTAAAGTCTATGAGACCACACTTCACATTTTTAGCTTTAGACCTAGCCTACCTAACACAGGAAAAGGGCAGCTTATATTCTTTTACTATCGTTTCAAAGAAAGTTCAATAACTAATAATATCTGAGCCACTGGGCTGGCTTGGATTTAGATGTTATGGGGTCCTCTGTGGATTTTCCCATTTTTTAGTCATTTTATTCAGATTAGAGCATTATTTTTGCAATTAGAGTTGTGAAATAAATACCTTACAAGGGTTTTCCCCTTTAATGCAGAGTTCCAAAGTGATTTACACTGAAAACTATGAAGACTTAAAACTTGAATTTCCTCTGGGAAAGCCTGTTACTGGAAGATCAGTTCATGGAAACACAATTCTTGCGTGGCTGTGGTGCAGCCAAAGCACTGCAGCCCCTAATGACCCATGCCACAGGACTAAGAACTGAGCAGCTGTAACTTCCAGCAAAGTTCTGAACATGACCAAACTGGGCATTAAACTCATTATGACCAAGACTTACAGTGAAGACATGACGGGCATCTCTTTCCCTGAAATGTGCCATGACATTCCATATGATTTGCTCATATAAAACTGTTTCCTATGGTTTTAAATTCCAAAAATCCTTTTACATGAATTGCATGTAATTGTGATAAATGCAGTAAAAAAGCATCACATCACAGAACTCATTTACCTTTCCTGATCATCTTCTAATGAGTCATTTTGCAGGCTCATGGTAACCACGCTGTACCACAGGGTGCTCAAACACAGTGTTTCAACAGCCACTAACCAGCACTTCAAAACACCATTGTCCCAGTACCCACACCTGCATTCACCCCAAAATACAACGTTTATTTCAAGGTTTTGCCCATCTTCAGAAGGCTGCACAATGTTGCACAGATAAGCCACACTGCAGAGTAAACAGCCAGGGAATTGACAGGCACTCAGGAAAAGGACTGGCTCCACAAGACGTCTACCAGGGCGTGACAAACTGCATGCTTGGCAGGTTCACTGGTGCAAAGAAAGGAATTAAGAGCAGTCTTAAGAGCCACAGGACAAAGGAGCTGCCTAACGCTTGGATTTTACAGCTGAATTTACTGATGTCATAAATGACCACGTCGTTATGAGTCTCACAAAACTCATATTCTGTAATTAAACAACCAAGCAGAAATTTCAACTTTTGTAATACTGGGAGCAGGGGGGAGGAGAATATCCCCCCAGCTCAGAACCGACAACTGAAAATAACCTGATTCTGAAATGAATAAAACTTATAGAAGTTGTTAAAAGAAGCATAAAAAAAAAAATCCCTCAAAGGTGCTGTCATGGGCTTTTGAGTCTATGCTAAGACTGCACTGCTCAGAAAACACAAACTCTCTAAAAAAAAAAATCTTTCATAACCATGCTGAAAATAATTTTTATTTCAATTCTCTTGATAAAATTCCCACCATTGACAATTGTGAATCACACATCCAATGGTACACTGTGCTATGACAAACCTAGTCCTACCTAATGCCTGGTCAGAATCCCTGACGAACATCAATTATTATACAAAGAGATGAATTAAACATGAAGATTACTTAGATCACAATACATTTAAAATATATGTTTACTTGTATATAATGAAATTTTTAGTGTTCTTGCTTGAGAGATAAAAGGGATAGGATGCCTAGTGTTAATCGTAGACTCATACCAAGGGACTTGAGCTTCTCCTCACAAGACTTCCCATCCAGCCTCTTCACCATCCTTGTTGTCCTAAATTTAAATTATTTTCTAATTGGATTTTAATGAACCTTGTCAAACCTCTTCATGCAGCTTTCTCACTTTTAATGATCACTCAGTCCTCATCTAAAGAATGAGCCTGCATTAGGATTTAAAGGTCTCTCTTTTAGCAGCAGGGCTGGGAAAGCAGAGTCTTAACTTCAACCAGAGGAAAACATCTTTGTTTTCAAAATTAAGAAGAATCAACACATTAGACAAATGGAAATACTTTACATTAATTTAGATAATATAAATAATTTAGTTACATTATTTCATTTGTGAGGGAAAGCACTTGGGAAAAAGGAAAAATACAACCAAAACACTGCCAGATGTTGGCAGATTAAAATCAATAGCAAATTCTACATTCTAGAAGTATTTTTTTCTTCCCCTAAAGTTTCTTTTTGGAATAGAAAATAATACTGCTCTATTTTTTCAAGAAGAGATCATATTTTGACTAGTCTGCTGTGACCAAGGTTATGACAAATGCCTTAAAACTGGCAGCACATTGATGCTATCCACAGTGCCAGGAAAGCTGTTACCAGATTTTTAAATTATTATTATTTTTAAAAATTATTTTATGCAAAGATTCCTGTAACAAAGAAATCTTTTATGTGATTCAAGCAGAAAACAGTATGAGACTACACTGAAAGTTTGCAAATGCAGTCAAGGCAAAGAGGACAGTGTGAATGTGAGCCTCTCTCATCTGCGCTCTTCTTGGTTCAGTCTCTCCTCCAGACAGCAACGTGCCCCTAAGCATCGCAGTGGGGATCCCATAATAGCCCCAAATATTCTTAAAAACAAAGCAGATGTGGCTTCCTAGTTTCTTAGGTCTTTTGGAAACATCTTCTTCGTCTTAACATCAACCTTTGCCTCTCATGTAAGTCTCTTCCTTCTGCCTCAAGGAGAGTTTTATAGCCACTGCGTGTCATATGGATCTGAAATGCCAGATCAGTCTATACTATTGCCATCCATTGCCTGGCTACTATTAGTCCCATCAGTCCCACATTACAGACTCAGGAATTCAGATTGCTGTCACCATGAGTAGCTCCAAAATTAATGAACGTAGTTTATGAACAACCTTCCATTTCATTACCTTACACCAAACTTGCATTGGGGAAAATTACAACCTCAATCCAGAAAACAGTATACAGCATCAGTTTGCAGAAGCACTCCTAATCTGAGGTTGGGCAACCACTAGCTCTCAAGCCTCATGGTATCAGAGACTTCTTTCATTGAAAAAACCTTTTCAATTATGTTGTATTCCTATTCTTTTAACAAAGTTCCCCCCAAAAGAAGTATTAAATCCTCCTTTAATTACATCCCTAGCCCTAAAAGCCCCTTGATGCTTTGCAGGAATAAAGATTTCCTTGATGCTAGATAGGAACATCATTCCAAAGGAAAAATAATGGGAAAGATAAAACATTATTCATGAAAAAAAAGTAGTACTTCATTTAGTATTTTAAAGACTTCATTAACAAAATTCTCTGTGGGTACCCACAAATGTTAAATTAAGATCAAGACCTTAAACAGTTTGTTAGAAAGATAAGCACATCAAAGCTTTTCAAAAAGGAAGAACCTGAGACTGAAAGGCTGTCAGAGAGCAGAAGTGAGAAGAAATAAAGGCTAATGAAGTAAGTGCAATGCCTGGAGAAACATCTAGAATAGGTTTTCCTTTACATTATCAGCCTCTGACCTTAAAGAGAATAAAAATGAGGCTGCATTCACTTCACAGCACTTGATATTTTATTACACAGAGGTGTGGATTTCTATAAAAACCTGTTCTTCCTTTTTTAATCTCCTTTTCACTCTATACCTGAAAGATCATTTTGCTGTTATTTCAAAATTATTTGTCACACTGGGTAGCAGAGGAAAAAATATTGCCTATCTTTTCATAAACCTGATGAAAAGATGCTGTAGTCCTGGTGCAATCCCTGGGCCAGATCCAGCTGCTCACCACAGGCCCTGCACCTCTGCATTTGTACATACACCCACACAGGGGATCGCTCCCAAGTGTTGTCCCCTCTAAATAAGCCAGCTGCCTATAACCTGTAATGGCCTACATATTTCCACGTACATGTACCTTAATGTCCACAGCTGGGCTTAGAGATCAGTCAGAAAGGTCTTCAGATATGTTGCTGGCAACAGAGCGCACTATAGAAATGAGGCATCAGATAGATGCACACGCATGCCAAGCTGTATCCCAGAGGAGATCCTCCTCTGCTGTCTCCTAGCTAAGTCAGACCCCCTAAATGGTGAGACAGGAAGAAAACAGCCTGCTTACTATGAGTAATTCAATATAATTTCATGCAAATAAAAATCTATAGATATCCAGAACAAACAAATTCAACTTTTCTTCATCTGTAACCTAAAGCTCCAAACAACCACCCCACAACACCCTCATGGTGCAACATCTTCAGACATCAGCTGTGGCAAACAAGTACTTAATCCAGCATAGAGAATGATATGATTATGTACATGCACCTTTCATCACCAGCATAAGCAGGTGTTTGGAGAAGTCCAACAAAAAACTGTCTATTTATTGCCAATAATTTTTTGGAAGAAGGACAAAGATTTAGCAACTGACTCCAACTCTGAAACAGCAGAGCTTCCATGAGCTGTGTAATCAACCTTATATTCCCTCTGCAAGCTCATAAGCAAATGGGTATAAGGTGATATAATAGTTTCCTTAAGTTTTCAAAATAGTATTATTTCGTACCCATCATGATTTATAATGAAAGACCATTTTTATTTTGTCTAACACATGCTGAGGTTGTGGTCTGCGTGCTGATTCTTTTGAATCATTTTGAACCCCATACAGGAAGGACTAAATCCTTCCTGAGCAATGGGATTAATCCCTCTGACTTCCCAAAATCTAGTGTCAAGCCTGTCACAAGGTATTCATTGCTGTGTTAGCCCCCAACACGACCTGAATTTTAAATGTACTTGCTGTGAGACCATTGGAAGATGCTTATTTTAGTTGATTGTTTTATTGAGTGGAACGCTTTCCAAAATATGATGGGTTTTGATGCATGATTATTTGAAAACCCTGCTCTTAAAACAGAAGCTGACTCAACGAAATGATACCTTTCATTTAGCACAGACCATTTGGGAACAGTACTGAGGGTACATATAAAAGCACTCATTTCTGGAGTCATATCCACCAGGACTCCCAGTCACACTGTACACAGGTCTGACTGCAATGGTGAGTGCACTGTGCTCAGAAAAATTGCCATGGTCAGGCCGTGAGCTCCTTTCAACAAAGGGGGGTGAAAATCTCCAAGTACAAGGGAGGAAAACTTCTAGAGTGGAGGGAGCCTTGGCTATGTGTCCTGGTTTCCAGGCTCAGTGCCACCGCTCCAATTTCCTTGCTGGGTGGGATTTAGCAGCCTGTTTCCCCAGGAAGGACATCCCCACGCCTTAAGGAGACACGGTTTCATGGCACAAATCAAGTTCTTCAGGCCCCGAAGCCTCAGCTCAGAGGAGCAAAAGTGGTGGTGTTCACTTTCTATGTGCATTTGAAGTGGGAAAAGAAACATTGTGCAGGATGTAGATGATCCCTTTGCCACTGATGGGAATTCATCATCATGTAGTCATGCGTGGAAGCTGCACAGCTGTTGTCCAAAAAAGCAGATTTGTTACCCGTTGTGCAACAGGGCAGTTCTCACACCCAGGGGAGATAATGCTTTTACTCAGGCCTGGCTGCTTAGTGGATTTCCACCCAAAGCTGGAGCTTTCATTATGTTTATATGCAAATGTTACAAGGTAATACAGTCCCCAGGTACAATGATTGGCTAGTTATTTACATGCAATTATAATAATTGCTGTGTCATCTTCAATCACTGTGCATGCATGAAGGAAGGGGCTTCACCTGGACAAGGGTCCTGGTGACCAGAGCAGCATCACCTCAAGCAGGATGCACAGCATCCTGTCCCGGCAGGTCTCGAATCTCTCCGGGGAAGGAACCTCTCTGGGCAGCCTGTCCCAGTGCTCAGTCACCCTCAGAGTAAAGAAGTTTTTTGTCATGTTGAAATGGAACTTCTTGGGTTCCAACTTGTGCCTGTTGTCCTGTCACTGCGCACCACTAAACAGAGTCTAGCCCTTTCCTCTAGGCTTCCACCCTTTAGATATTCATTAGCACTAACCAGATCCCCTCTGAGTCTTCTCCAGGCTAAAGAGACACAGCTCTCTCCAATTTTCCTCATACAAGAGATAACCCAGCCCCCCTAATTATCTTCGTAGCCCTCCATGGGGCTCTGTCCAGACTCTCTTGAACTGGGAAGCCCAGAATTGGACACAGTACCCCACATGTGGCATCGTCAGGGCAAGGAAAACCTCCCTCAACCTGCTGGCCACATTCTTCTTAATGCGCCCCAGGTAACCTTGGCCTTCTTGGCCATGAGGGCACATTGCTGACTCATGGAGAGCTTGTTGTACACCAGGACATCTCTGCATAGATGTTTCCTAGCAGGTCAACCCAGAACCTACCCTGGGGTTATTCCTCCTAGGTGCAGGACCCTATACTTGCCGTTGCTGAACTTCATTTGGTTCCTTTTTGCCCTCTTCTTGACCCGTGGGTGTGGGTTTTAGCATTATAATGAAGACAATGCATTTAGGGATGCCTGGACTTTGGCTTTCACTGCCAAACTGGTTGTGTGGAGATATTTTGCTTAAATGTTCTTGGTGTCCCAGGACAGTTAGTTTACAGGTTCCTTTAAACAATTCCTTTTGATCCTTTTCTTAGCAAACACCTAGCAGCTGTCTACAATCATCCTTAATTATGGAGCCACCACAATACAGAGCCATGGTTAACTTTCTAACTTTGATGATAGATATCACAGCTACTTCTCCACTGCCATCTCCCACTGCAAGTGTTTCACAAAGAGACTCATACCTGTTTTCAGGGGCATGTTGATAGTTAAGATATCCCTAAACCCACCTTCCCTCCAGGGGAGCACAAGCAGGGCTTCCAATTACCATAAAGTATTTTTTACCTTAATACTTGGTAAAGCATAAAGCAAACAAGTACTATCAAGAAGCAAAAATACAGTCACAGACCATAATCACAGACCATGTTGTTGCTAGTTGGAAGTTACATGACAATCTGTCTGCGAGCTCATTACCACCCAGCTTCCAAAATAATGTAGAAATTTTCAAAACCAGAAAGATGAATAATCAAGGAAATTTTATAATGTCATTTACTGAAGAAATAGCATTATAAAACAATTTTTGCTGCTGCTGGAGATTGATTTTAGCCATGGAATTCATTAACCACAGATAAATGTCAACCATGTTTTTCTTCCCCAAACAAAGCAAGGCTCTTCCCGTTCACCCTATACCTCTTAGCTAGCTCACCAACTTTATGCTTAATACTAGGGATGAAAAGAATAACAGGATTCAAAATACAGTATTGTTTCTAAACCTTAATAAAAGCAAAACCACGAAGTACAAACCTGGGTAATTACTGCTACTCAGAAGAAAATTACTCAGGCAGTTCCCCAGTTTAACGCATTCAGAGAAAAAAAGTTCTGCCAGGGCTTGTGTTTATAATTGGGCTGTTTCACAAGTGCATGGCTAAATAAGCAATTCTGCAAACAGAAAAAACAGGATCCATGCTGGAGGCACACAGCCATTGCTCATCACCTTCAACTCTATTTTACTCTGGTTTTATCCATACATCAGTCTTTAATTTAAAATTATATCTTCCGCTGGTGATCCCAGAAAGCTTTTCAGTTATACTAAAGTTATTCTTAGTTTGCAGCGTATCACTGAGGTTAACAAGATCACAGAGATGTTTCTCTCAGTATCCTGAGGAAAAAATTCTTAGTGAGAAGCACTAGATAGCAGTAAACCGTTTGTTTGCAAAATGTACCATATTATAGTTGGCAAGAAGTCATAGGTATGCAAAGCTGGTTGAGGAAAGATATCGGAATATCCCCCTGTCTATTTATTGAAGTTGGAATCAATAGATATATTTGAGTTTTGCCTTTGGGGACAAATCTCTGTAACTAGGTAAAAGCTGTGATCACTCCCCAAAGGAGCAAAGTATGTTCTTTACCTGATCGTACCCATCACAGGAAAGGACGACCCCAGTGCAATGCTGATGTGACAGGGATTGAGGTGTCCTGGCTGTGGGTCACTGCAAGGGAGGTGAGGCACTGAAAAAAATCCTAGTTCCACATTTCCATACCTCAGAGCAAGGTGTTACTGGGACAAATCTGATCATAGAGCACATCCAGGGGTGACTGTATTGTTCTGTGCTTCCAGGGCATTTGTCACTAACTGGATCACTGCTAGACATGACTACAAAAGTTGGATGAACTGTTACGAGATGCACAGTGAAAGAATTCAGTTTTAAATGCTGAGACATTTAATCAGTTTCCAGGTTGTGCTCCACAACTGGCTGTTACCTTGGGGATCAGTGGGTGTATTTACTAAAAGGCAGCTGCATGTGGGGACACTCCCATGTCAGCATGACCTGTAGTCTCTCAGCATTTCCTTATGGTCACATGCTTCAAACAATCACATTTCTCCCCACTGCCAGATCCACAGATGAGAGGTATTTGGTGGTACTTCACAAGCGAGGGCCACATTCAGCTGCCTAGTTCTGCCACCTGGTCTCTTTGAGAGAAAGCTGTCCTCTCATTTTTCCCTTTCAGTCTTTCTGCTTTTTTCCTTTGGTAATTTTTCTCTTTTCCTGGCCTCCTTTGCCATACCCAGCAAGATGGATTAGACATCCCACTAGATACATCTTACAATACCACAAAGGCACCCAAAAAAGGCTGAGCTCACTATTTGCTCACCTCAGGAAACCCTCAGCTGTCCCAGAGCCTCTAAAACAGCTCTGACTTGAACCACCTCTTGGCTGCTACTACAGGGTTCATGTTTAAGGAACTCTGATCTCTGAGGGAGTCCCAACTACCCTCCTTGATTTAGTTAATGGTTCAAACTACAGCCACCATCAGGCAGGCAAGAGTCACAGAGTGGTTTGGGATCAAGGAACCTCAAAGGCTGCTTTATAGCATAAGTAGCTACTGCTGAGTGATAGCACCCACGTATTTAAAGTTTAATGAAGAAATAGATCCTCTCAGCAAACTGGAGCCTGCAGGAACTTTGTAGAACGTGTCAAATTCCACTGATGGAGATGGGCCACATATAGATGAAGTAAGCGATAAAGAAAATATCTGCAAAATGTACATGAGGGCCCCATACACCCACATCCGAAATGTCACCCTGAATACAAAGTAGTTTATAATCTCCCATAATGCCCAAGGAAGTCAAAATGCATGGAAACGTGATTTATTTTAAACCACAACAACCTAGGAAAAGGAACATTTTCAGTTCTTTAAGCAAATCTGCTCAAGTATTTGTGCTATTTTCAGGACCCTGTGTGTACACAGTGGAAAATTAAATCATTTCCAAAGTCACTTTGCATGGCACATATGTAAACCAGAGCAGTTCAGTTGACTTAACACAATCTGCTCTCTAGTGCTCTGTGTTAGCTTTTGTCTCTGCTATTAATTTGACAGGCTGGCACACGAGCATCACCCTTGATCTCAGAATTTGTTCCATTCCTACCTCCTTACTATTATTTGTCCTCCTCCTACAGTTTCTTTTACTAGCACACTATCAATTACACAACTACACTCAACAATCCCAAGTCACAGCCCCCCCTCTCTCTCAAGCCCGTGCAAGTTGTGCCATTGATTTCTACAGCACCAAAACAACCTCCTTGCAGCCACACCGGATTCTGAGATCTCCTTTCTGTACTTGGAGAGATGACACCGATTCATATCTGCTGTCAGCTTGTTCATGCTCTTCAAAGTGAAGGGCTGTGCTCCAACATGGGTACATTGCAATTAGAACATCTGCATTACGAGCTACTTACTGGCATCTTCTTAGGTCTAGTATTCCTCCTCAGTTACTCTCCACTGAAATCACACTGCCTGACAGTCCCACTAGTTCTACATACACCAACAGGTTTTTAATTTCTCCTGATGTAACACAGGGCATGCCAAAATTTCAGTGCTGAGTTTCGGTGTACCAGTTTGGTAAGACAAAAAGAATTTGCATGTGAATAGTGCTGCAGTCCCAGAGCAGCCTGCTAGCACTTCTCCACTGATGCAGAAAGCAGAGGCCTTCTTGCAGTTGCATGTGCTGACACTATTTTTAACAGTCGATGCCGATGCATTGCAGAGTGTCAAACACATAATAGCAAATCCTAGACACAAAAGCAATGATTTTTCAGCTGACCACCCATACTATCACAATAATTTTCAATGTGTGTGAGGTTCAGGATGGAGACCTTCATCTGCAGATTTATATGAGGAAAGCACAAAAGCGTTTCATCCACCCACTGGCACTACTCAGGGGAGCAGGTGGGTTGCAAGCCATGGAAGCTCAATTCCCACTGTACAGGCCCTTCCTCCTCATTCAAATCAGGGTCTGTGCCAAAAGACCTTCTGGAGCCAATATGGAGCCACACCAGCTGCAGTCTTCTAAAACTTCTGTATAGCCCTTCCAAGGATTTTCCTGCATAGGGATCTGAGCCAGCCACTATTAACATACCTGGACTCTCTGAATCCTCTGCAAGCAATGGAGATTTCTCTTGCAGTTACAGGGAAGGAAACAATAGCACAGAAAAAATTAAACACCCTGCTCAGCCTCACACAGTGCCAGTCTAGGAGGCAGGGATACAACCCAGACCACAGCTCTCTGCCTCATGCCTTCATCATCAAGCATGCTCAGTCCTGCACAGTTAGGGACAAACATGCCATACAACATAACACATGAACACAACATCTGATAGATGTGGGCAAGGTAAGAGAAGATTCCTTAATTATACAATATAAACACAAAAAATGAAGGATAAAACTCTCCAGTCTTGGACAGAATCTAAAATCCAACTGGATTAGGCCTTAAAAGAACTCATCTAATTTCCTCCTGCTTGCAGCAGGGGGGTGGAGCAGTGACCTGCAGAGGCCCTGTCTGACTGTGGTGGTTCATCCCCAAGCAGTGGCTGAGCACCACATGCCGCTCACTCCCAGAGAGACAGAGCCTCCGTGGGTTGGGATAAGGACAGTTACTGACAAAATCACTGTGAAAGGGGAACAATAACAGCCAATTACACTCACAACCAGTGATAACACAGAGTACCTTACCGACCCAACGATTACAGTGTGATGCATGACATGAGGACTGACCTGACACCCCAGCCACACTCAGACCGCTCTGAAGAGACTGCTCCTCCCCTGCCACCCCCTTTTATAGGGGAGTGATGTCAGGTGGTGTGGAAACAGTCCGAGATAACTCAGCTCACCTGTGATGACTGACTGGGGAGGTTGACTCTGTCCTGGCCAGAACCAGGACCCTGACCTAAGCTGCTTTATGACTCCAAGTGCTTGGATTTTTCTGATTCTGGGTTTAAATCCAAGTATGCCACAAATTCACTTGGGATTGAGTTTCCCATACCATGTAGTAAGGCAGATCTTTCTTGCCTACCATCACCCACCAGCATGCACTGCCTTCATTTTTTTCACTGCGAAGCCAGCTCTCATGTCAGCCCACGGTGCAGTTTGACTGCACTACCTGCTTCCTACCTTGGAGTCCAGAGTTAAGATGTCCCAGTATCCCAAGTTTATGAATCAGCAGATCCTTGAGTACCCAGCAGCTGCAATTTCCCACCAACCCCATCACCAGGCAAAACAACCCAGTTACATCACTTCAAACATAGCTTTTTTCTCCAAAGTTATAACAAGAGAAAATGAGAAAACATTATTGACACAGAACACAAAAAAAAATCATCCTCCAGTGCTAAAGCAACCAGCTCACAGCCCAGTTTCTTTGTGGTGAGAACTACTGCTACTGAGATAAAACAGGGTTTCTTTGTTAAGGTGCCAATGCTGTCAGCTCAGGTATGGAACGTTTCTTGCTGGTTTAGAGGGGCTTCTTCCCTCCCTGCTGCAGATACAGCAGTGCCCACCCTAGTACTGCACACAACCTGCCTATCTATTAAAATACTAAACATGTGATCATGTCATTAGATTCTTCACAAATATTTTTTCTGTGTGACATAAAACCTGAAGATCTGGTGCAAATGGCAAGTGGAGACCTTGTGTGACAGCCCCTCCATTTCCTAGTCTTGGCTATATAGACTCCTCCCAGGAGCCCTTCACACATGTGCTGCAGCCACAGCATCTTACCAGCCTGCAGCCCACCAGTGGCTGAGAAACAGTAGCTGTGTGAAGGCAGGATTTTGGACTGCAGTAAAGAGAAAAAGCTTTTAAAAACCAGCAGCATTTACCAGAGGCTAAGGGCTCATATACCATTACCACAACTCAGGTGAACTGTAAAACTAATCATGAACCTGAAACCTTATCTATTTACATTGCAGTGATGATACCCATCTGTCCAAAATCCCCTGGAACCAATGCAAACTCTCCCTGCATTCAATGCCTTATGTTTCCTGCTATGACCACGTTATTTACTTTGATTAATGATCACTTTGTGTAATATTTGCTGAGCAAGCAAAGTGTGATTCCAAGCATCTGAAATAAGACCAGGGAAATATTAAAGCCTGTAGTACAATCAAATGCTCTTCAGATCCCTACCGTCTCCTTGCCAGCTCCTTTTTAAACAGCTCTGACCTACAGAATACATTTCCAAACAACCTTTCAAAGATCCCATCTTACTATTGAAATAAGCAGTAGTATTTAGAGCTCCACTGGGTTGTTAGGAGCAGCCTTCCTCAGCTTTCGAATCTCTCCCTGACTGCACAGCTAGCAGCACTGGAGAAGGCCAAAATCCATGTGCAGTTTACTGGACACTGTCAGTTACTGCATAGAGAGCTTAAAAAAAAAAAAGTCTAAGTAAATGTTTCCATAGTACCAAGAAGAAAAGGCTTTAAAAAAAAATTCTCACACTACCTACACATACCTACTTTATGTCAGAGACATAGGGGCTTTGGTGTAACAGTTCATGAAACCTTCATGACCAGTGCCCCATGGCCCTGACAATAACGTGGCCAAGGCCAACACTCTCAGTGAACCTGTTGTCCCCTCTCAGCTTATTTCAATACAGTATTGTCCTGGGTTCAGCCAGGAGAGGTGACCCAAACTCACCCAACGTGTATTCCATACCATATGACCTCATGCTCATTATAAAAGGAGCCTAGTAAGGGAGAGGCAGCGTGGTGCTGGGACAGTCCAGCTTGGGGGTGGGTCTAAGCAATACAGTCTGAGTTGTGCAGTTCAGTGAGAAACTGCATTGTGTATAGAATCATAGTATCACTTAGGTTGGAAAAGACCTCTAAGATCACGGAGTCCAACCACATCCTAACCCTGACTAGTCCAGCTCTAGACCATGTCTCCAAGCACAACATCTATACACCTTTTAAGTACCTCCAGGGGTGGTGAATCCACCACTTCTCTGGGCAGCCCTCTCCAATACTCGACCATCCTCCAGCAAAGAAATTCCTCCTGATATCCAACCCAAACCTTCCCTGGTACAATTTGAAACTTCATGGTTGGGATGGTTGGGTTTGGTTTTTTTTATTTCTTCTGAGGACAATATACACATCCCTGCACTAAATCATGTTTTGAAGTCTAAACTTGTTTAAAACCTAAACCAGCTTTTTCTCTGAATGTTGTGCCTCAAAATGACTAAAGTAAAAGGGACAATTCTGGCCCCTAGCAGTATCACCAGTTTTGTACATTCTGTTGTAAGTCCTGTTGTTATTTCCCCTTCCATTGGCTGTCCCAGTAAACTGTCCTTATCCCAACCCACGAGGCTTGCCTTTACTTTCCCATTCTCCTCCCCATCCCGTCATGGGGGATAGGGTGTGAGCAAGTGGCTGCATGGTGCTGAGCTGCCAGCTTGGGCTAAACCATGATAAATATGCAGCAATTATAAGGTAGCAGAAAGCATCTTTCTGTAGAAGAGTTTTAATCAGAGTTTTAATTTTAAAGAGTTAAAAGAGTTTTAAAGAGTTTTAATTTTGTTGACTTTTGTTAAGCTTTTAAGAATATTTCTCCCTAAAATCACCAAATCAAGTAAATGCAATAGGTATTTCTGAAACACATCAGAGAGATCAGCGATCAGGTTTTTTTACTGGGGAAAAAAAAAAAATCATGTAATGGACAATATGTCTTTAGTCAGACACTAAGTCTTTAGTCAGAACTGGGATTAGATTTGCAATTGTCTCGGCTAAAGTCTGAGCCAGTTCTTCCCTCACACACTAGTTGACTTTTGCCCAGTGGCTTGGAGCTTTAGGAAAGTTCCCCAACTATTTCTTACTAAAACATTTACAGATATAATAGGTTAACTACCCTTTTACTACCAAGAGAAGGAGAGATGTAGAGTGGAGTTCAAGTTTTTTCAACCTCTGTCAAGATCTGCCAAAAATCACACTGCAGATAGCAGCACCTTGCTGGCTCCTGTTATCAGCAGCATATGAAGTGCCAAGGGTAAACAAAAAACAAAACTATTTGCAGAAGTTTTAGGGACTCTCTGAAACCCAAGAACAGAGCTGTATGTGCTTTAAGATCTGTATTTAACTGACGCTGCAGGGACATGTTTTACAGAGCAGACCTTCAGTAGCTCTCCCTGTTTCCTCTCTGGTCACCTTCCTCTGAACATTTAGAGTCCTTCAGTCACAGCAAAGAGGTAGCTAAAGAATTCTTCATACAGTAGCATAGATGAAGATGCATGTAAAGGAAGAACCACCTCCATCACATGCATAGTGACTGGTTGCTGCTATGATGCAGAGACAAGATGCTCAGGACTATTTTCACGTCTCAATGCTTTGCTGCAGTTGCTGGAGCCTGAAAGGCCAGAGTTGCAAGTAGGTGCTTTCCAAAGACACCTCTGAGAGAGAAACGCAAAGTCTGCGGCTTTGATTTATAGCTACTTTGAATCAGCTTTAGAAGTCTCTATATAAAAACCCAACAGTTTGGAATTTCAGAGATGGAACTCAGCTTTTAAGGTATCAGGATGATTTGTGAAGGACTATCACAATGTAGAGCCAACAGACACACAGAACTGCTAAACCTGAGCTATGGATTTGCAGAAGAGGTCTGGTGCACATTTGCTGAAAAATCACAGTTTGGACAAAAATAGCCCTACAAGACAAACTGTCAGGATCAGAAATCTTTCAGTTTTTAAAAACCCAGAATTTTGTTAAGGTGAGAAATTCTCAAAGTTCTGTTTTAAGCTTCAAGAAAAGCAAGCCCCAAAATACTTGAGAAATAAATATCCTTTGATTCACAAGGGAAGTATTCCCCTTTTATCCCCCTGTAATTCACAAAGAGGAAAGTATTTAGAATATTTTCTTCCAAAATAGCACTCACTTCATTTTCTAGATCAGAGGTCTGCCTACAGAAATGATAATGCAACTGCAGAACTATTTCGGTACAATCTCAGCTCCAATAAATGACACGGCTAATTTAAATAGATGTTATGCATCAAACTCCAGTTCTCTATCATATTTTAGCATAACACTATATTCCTAGAATAGGTTATCCAATAGTCATATATTAAACTTGCAGTTAAAATCAATATATGAAAAAACCCTATTGCAAGACTTGGTTATTCTTGTACAAAGCAAAGCACAGAAGATGAAGTTCCTAGAAAGCAATGTGCTGACAAGAAAGCTAAGAACAGGGGGCTTTTTACTAATTTTGAGTTTGGGTTTGATTTATTTGGCTTTTGCAACCCTTGAGAGTCCTTATGTGTTGGTTGTCCCAGGAAATGTTCCCATCTTGAGGTAAAACTCCAGCCCTTGGGAAGGGCAACGGTGTTGATTCAGTTCTTCACCTTGTAAACAACAGCAGATTTAAAGGAGAGATATTGCTGGCACCCCTTCTTTTCCAAGAATATACTACATGACATTATAAGACAAGCAAGTCTTCATGCACAAGATCACATCTCAACAATTACCTTTAAAACACACTTTAAAAAAACCCCACTATCTTAAAGATGACAGTGGCAGAGCAGTTCAAGCTGTGAAAGTCTGAGAGCAAACTAGGAGTCAGGTGTGAACAGAGCAGAACTCAAAACTAACAATCTCCAAACACTAAAATAGAAAATAAAAAGCCAAAAATCATTCATTGAAATGAGAAGAGGGTGGTTTTGGTGAGTTTCACAAGTCGTCATGCATCACAGAGGTGATATTCACATCAAAGCATACGTGGGGGTGTGTGGTTGCTTTGTTTTGAGAATTGTCATACTTCTTTGGCAGAAGCACACCACACAGGGCTTGAGGGTTTGATGCTTCTACTTGACATAAAGGTTTCAATATTGCCTACTGAATTCTTTCCTTGCAAAACAGTTTTATGAAATCTACTGTGGTCTTTTCTCCACCTCTTTTACACCACATATATTCATGGCTCTCAAAACTTCATGAAAATGTGCTACAAATAGTAACTTAAGACACAGTGAGGGCTTTTAAAAAATAATCTGTTCAAAGCTAATACCAGAGGAATTCTAAGGCCACATAGGTTTAAGCAGTCACTTACAATGTATATTTTGTTACTGAACTTATTTTTTGCTTGAAAAATAGGTAGAGGTAGTGCAAAAAGGTGTCAAATTCAGCATTAATTTTTTGCAAAGCATTTGACAAGACTGCACTTGCAAATCTTAGGTGGAAATAAGCAGCATTCACATTTTTAGGCATACATTCCTCTCATGATTTTGTTACCAATGAGCTGCAATACCAATGCCATCATTAACAGTCAGCACAATACAGCAGCCCTTCCCAACAATAATCAAATATATATGCTGAATTTTACATTCACAAAATATGAATAGTTGAAATTAAGTTGGTTTTAGAGAAATGTTCCTGTTACAAAAACGCTCACGTAGCCCTAAGCAGCAAATTTGGAAACAGTTTTTTCCTTTAAAATTGAAATCTCAGTTGAATCTCAGTACTTAAGACATGCAAAGACCTCTAATGCTTCTTATATGTGTATTTTCAATACACTTATCAAAAGCCTGGGCTTGCTGAGTGGCAAGAGAGTAATAAGGAGTTTTCAAAACAAATAGAGTGTAATTACCATGGTGCTGATTTGCTTAGTCAAGTAGAAGTTAGTGGGAAAAGCCACTGTTATGATAAAAGAATTTCTTCCTGGAGATCACTGGACAGTTTTGTTTTGCTCAGCTTTTTGAGGCTGATAGCTCAAGCACAGCTCACACTCTGCCTCTGGATGGGGAAGAGTGGGCACACCTTGTCCAAGGGCTCCTGGGTGGCCAGCAGATACAAAAATCCTGCTCCAGCTGTGAACTAGAAAGCACAGACTTCAACAAGGCCATCAGATCCGTGGATGGGATTCATATGACCAACCGGACGGCCTTCAAAATTGATCAGGGAAGAGACAAATGGACAAGAGACAAGGCTCCTTATGGTGTCAGACAATTTATACTCAACATAGTTCCTTTTCCCTCTGATGACATCCTCTAAACTATCTTTCTGTCAGCAGCAGAGTCACTGGATTAACCTTATTCAAAAAGACCAGTGGACTGGGATGTTTTAAATAAACTTTTCTAAGCAATTCCAAATCATAGAAGTTTGGGGTATTCTTAAAATACGGTTCAGTCTGATTCAGACCAAAACCCAACAGAGAGAAAGAAAACAGCCAGAAGAAAGAAAGAAAACCCAATAAAAAAAACCCCATAACCCAAAATCCTGCTGTTTGGCCTACTTTATGCTTATCTTTCAATTTCATATCTAAGATAAATTCATACTTGACCCACATTTAAATGATGCCAGTAATGTTAAGATTTATTTAAGGTTTTTTGCACATAAGCAGCAACATACAGTCGTTTGAAAGGCACTTGGGATTCAAAATGCATTTCCTGGTTTCTTTTCAGGCTATGTCTATATATTTAGCTTTGTCAACAGCACTGGTCCTCTCCCAGAACGTGAGAGCATGTGAAGAGTCAGAAATATTATTCCTGTTTTCTATGTAACCATGCAGTTAGCTATCTCAGCAGGACCACAATTTTCCTTGACACGAGATGTCAATTCGGAGCTGATGGGGAAATGACCATCGTGATGCTTTACGGCTATATGAAAACAAACATTTTGAATGGATAGAAACACAGTCATCATCATCCGTCTCCAAGTGAGCACTCAAAGCTGATGAATTGCGTGGATTCTGACTCAGAGGTTTGCTCCAGCAAGCTAACCTCCACTTTGTAAGCTAAGCTAAGCAATACAACATAGAGCTAAATCCACAACATCATCCACAGTTATATACATGTGTAAATGTTAACCTTGAAATTCTATTTCTTAGCTTGTAAATAGCCCTAGAACTATAATACTTTTGATCAGGTTTCAGTGTAAGTCATCAATGCACTTTTGCCCACTGACACAACAAAACCGAGTTTCTCCTCTCCCCCTCCCTGAAAAAAGACCAACATTTTTACCATGTCCCTTGTCACAGTGCCTGTCCTAAAGAAGCCCTGAACATCAGCTCAGAGAAACTTTGTAGGATGCATTTATTTTGTCTTCAAATAAAAAAACCCACAACCTTCCAAAAGTCTAGAAAATAAACCTGCCATCTTTTACCAAGCTGTAACTGAATCTGAACTTCAGACCTCCAAAAGTGCTTTCTGCTGTGCTCCTAAGTATTTGCTCTTGCCGAGGGCACTTCCAACTCCCCATTCCACAGGGCTGTGACATTCATTGCACATGTGGACCTGAGCACAGAGGGCATCCTGCCACAGACTCCCCAACCCAGAGAATAAAACACTGCCAGCTTCCTAAATCCAGACATCTGTTATTTTATACCACTCATCCAAGAACTAGAAACTTCTTTACTAGTGTTTCACAATCACTTCTGCTATTGGGAATGTTTTTATTTTACCTGATCTGACATTACTTTGGGATTCCTTCTCCTATGACTTGCTATGATGGATTTAGAAGGGTGGCTGATAAAGCATTAATACATTTATCTGTTTTTATGCAAACAGGAACAGTGAACTTGCTTTTTCATGCACTAGAATTAAATTCAATGTGATCATCAGAATATGTTAACATAGTAAAGTCTCTGATGAATAATTCAGGCTCTTAGGAGTGAAACACTGAAGGAGACATTTTCAGCTGACTGTGTTGACAGGCTCTGATGTCCAATATGTTCCAACACAATGGAGAATGAGTTGGAAAGCCCATGAATGTCATTTTTCTAGTTCATTTACTTCTCATCGATAATAAATAGCATCATGTATTCATTTTAAATTCCCTACTGGAGGGACTGAAACATTCATGCTAGAAATGAAAAGCATCATAATGACGTCAATACCCAGATGTAGGAATGAGTCAGTCATGTGCTTTTAACCAAGACAACATTGAGAAGAGCTAAGGAAAAAAATCCTCATATGACCACAATATTTACAAGAAGGAGAAGCCACATGTGAGTTACGCCACATGCGAGTTCTTTCCTCTGCTGGCAAGTTAGGTTGGTAAGGGATATGCTTTAGGGCTGTGCTTTAGGGATGCTTTGTGTACACACTAGCCTCTGGCCAGGATGTCAATCTGCAAACAATAGGTTAACTAACTCCTGTGTTTGTTTTCATGCAGCTTTTCATCCTTCCCAGGCTGATTTCATAAAGTCAGAACCAATTTTCCCGGGTCTCAAAGATTTTCAGTGTTGCAAACAGACACCAGGCAAACGCATCACAAACAGGAACAGCAAAGCATTAGACTTAAGTTTCTTTATGTAAAACAAACCACTGAATGTCTCCCTTGCTCCCCTCAAGATCCTCAATAGCCAAGTTCATCAAATATGTGAGAAATTTAAATAATTTGTGAACTATGTAATCATATACAGGTCTATCAAGTACAATTAACCTATAATGATAGATCTCTCAGAAAAAAACCCACAACTTCCCTTATTGCACCTATAATTAATAAATAGCAGGTTTCTCTAATTGCTAGAGAAACAGCTCAACCATCATAGCAACAGCCCTGTGGGTCAGCAGGCCATACAGCACAAGAGAAAACAGGCAGCTCAGCAAGGCACATACCCCAAATGGCAGTACCTGAAAACCCTGAAGGTCTGGAGTGGTGGCTGTACACATCAGTGCACCATGAGAAACATTTTCAAACTTCATCTCTTCTTCATAGAGCCATCTTTCCAACACTGTAAAATTAAACTTCACTGCAGCCGTAGTATAAAATGCACTAATTTAATGTTTTGACCATAAACCCATAACACTGACAAACACATAAGATTTAAGATTACCTTTTGTATGATTTCAATAGGAGCTTATTATGCAAATGTCAGATGCAATCAATAACATTACCTTTTGGTATATCCCAGTGTACATGATTTATTTGTGGTAATGTTCCATAATTACAGCTGATATAAAATGACTAATCAACTTCACATTTTGACACTAATTCACCACAGTCAAGCATTCTATTTGCAATTTCCACCCTGTTTGCTATTTAACACATTTTAAAAGCAGATGAATGATCCTTAAATAAGCCAGTGAAGCATGGTTCTTCACGTCGATTTTTATTTATATGTGTGTGTATATACATACACACACACACGCCTACACACACACAGAACTGACCATTGCTTTCTGTTTGCCCATTAAAATATTTTACAAACTTGGAAAAGTGGCCAATTTTCAATGCAATCCACAGCAGGCAAAACGATGGAATATTTGACAAGTGACAGAAATTAAGCCAGTTTCTACTTCCTTTCAGCTCGTGTCATTTATTTTATTGGATTACAGTTATTAGAAGCTGGGGGAGGAAAGTGGGCAGGAGAAGGGGGATTAGGTTTAGTTGTTCAGTCGACAATATAACTTAATCATTTTGGCACGTACCACAATGCCTATTTTTACACAGCCCATCGCTCCGCTCTCCCCAAGATGTGCCTTCACCCACACACCACTTGTGCACTGTACAAGTCACATTCCTTATGTAATGGCAACATTTTGTCTCGGATATGCAGGCTTGTGCTGGAGCATGTGAAAGGGGGGGAACAGACTCATAGAAAGCAACAAGCTGCAGGCACCAATACGGGGCCAGAGGAACAGGCTTGCCATGGCTCCTGGCTGGAGGGTTGCTGAGAGCTTTGAAGGTCCTCAACAAAGGCAAAAAGAAAAGAATAAGCATGGCCGATACAACCTTGAAACTGCAAATCAAAACCAGTCAGCATGATCTGTAAGAATTTATGGCATGAAAACCTTTCACATAATTCAAAATGGTCTGAGGAGTTTTTAAATGTTTTTCCCCATTTTTAAAAAGTCCTTCCATGACAGTACTATATTGTGCTATTAGTAATATATTGTTGTAATTCTGTACTTTGGCACGACTGATTTTTGTTCCCTAAGCATAAAGTTTAAAATTAAAGGGAATTTCTCCTTTTTCCTATAATTTAAAAGCTATAATTATAAAACAGATATTTCAAGCTTCAGCCACTCAAATGACTTGCTCCTTCACATTATTTAAAAAAAGATCAATTTAGATGAGAAATGAAAACTAAAGTCAACCAGCTTTTGAGGTTTCTTGCAACACTACATGCTGTTCCTGCTCACATGAAAATCCTAACTAGGAAGTTAAAACTAACTTGATAAATCATTTTACCTGATGAAACTAGTTCTTGAGTATGTATTTCATATAACCATTTAAAACTGATGTCTTTTCTTTCTTGTACATTGGTTAACAGTCATGAAACTTTCATAAATAACTTTCTAGATACTTTAAGCAGTTCATACGCAAAATACTGAAGATTAAAATTACCTATATTTGCCTTTACATATGACTGATACAGGAAACAAAGAAAAAAAAGGCCTGTATGTCAGTATAGAAAAATACAAAAGCATACTAACTACTAAACGTACATCTCTCATAAAAGCACAAGGAGACCAGTGGAACTGAAAAAACCTCAGGACCTTAAAGGTGGTAAGATGACTGTTGTCCCGTTTCTCTGGCACAAACGCTGCAACCTGTTACCTTGCTCTACTGACTACTCAGGAGCTTGTCACCGACTCACTAACTTCTCTGCAAAAGTCCATGACATGACTTCTGAAGTATTTATAAAGAGCAAATGAGATGCAACATCATGTTGTCCACAATTACTTTGCAGATTACTGTCAACCAGATTCAGCGGTGAATACATTTCAGAGAAAGGTCAGTTAAATATGCTAAAATATTATTAAACGATGTAATCATTTAGATGATAAGCACAACAGATAGCTTTCTAGATACCCTGCAAGGAAACCAGCATCCTTTTCTGTGCTATCTAGAGAAATAAATGCATACAAATAACTAATAATAGTAAAGCAGAGTCATCAAGTAATTCAAAAGATATAGTGGCTCTCCTTCCTACAGAGATTAAAATTATATAATAAAAATAAGATAGTAATGAGCTAATTCCATCATTGCCATTATTATTAGCCTGTGCAGTTTATGTACATGTTAACAAGGGTTGTCAAGACAGTTAGATGATAAAGCATATGCAGCAGACAGATTGGTTCAGTTTAGCATCTAAATTTACATTTTTAGCTAAAAAGAATGATTTAAATATGAATTTCATTTGAATTAAAATATACAAAAGGATTTTCATAAAAACACCTTTTTCCCTATAGATCTATATGAAAAAAGCTGCCATCAAAATAGAGTTATTTTAGCAGAGTTCTTTCTAAAAAGACAGGAGATAGATGGTATGAAAGTAAATGAGCGCAGCAAAGTAAATCTCAAATATATTCATTTTTAGCTATACTTTTCCCAGGGCCATGGACAGATTCCAACACTTCTTGCTTCACTGAATAAAGCGTGTGAAGACCTGCATGGTCCTCTCAGCCTCCGCAGAGCCAAGCTGCACATGAGACAGGACCGTGCCTGCTCCCCGGAGTCCTCAGGTGAAGGGACTCACTGTGGGATGGCACAAAGGGAGCTTCATGGGACGACCAGCTCCCATGAAAACAACCCCTGATTTACACTGCCATGAGAAAATCTGATATTTACTGCTCTGGGTGGTGTCAGCATTGGCACAGACAATCTGTTTAGGAAGATCCATCATCAAACAAGCTGGAAGTTGGGCTCTGCTCTTTTTTCCCTGCTCTTTGCAGAGTCTGGAAGAGCACAAAAAGACAGGGGAGAGTTGGCCAGCAGCACGGGACCCTGGACATCAGGATCAGTGCCCTCAAAGGTCTGCCAGGAAAACTGGCATGGCACGAACCTTTACAAACAACTATAAAATATATCATTTTTTGTCGTTTTTAATTTAATCTCATTTACTCAATGAAGTGAAATAGTGTCTGCTTTTTTCAGGCCCTGTGGAGGAGTTTGAATACCCTCTTGGGTTTTTTTTTCCATTTCTGTAGAAATCACAGTTATCTTCTATAAGGTCTAGACACAGTTTTTACAATGTAAGCTCTAATTAGGCACCAATATGATTGTTTCCAGAACAGACAGCTGTTGTTAGCAATGCAGCACTGTGCATCTGGAACAATTTAATATAGTATTTGAAGAGGGTTTTAGTTTTAGGAAAATATAAGTTCAATTCTGAAAATCTGGCTGCCTCAGGCAGACGGAAATGCTGAAATGTTTTGTCATATCATTGAACACCCCATGAATAATATTGGCATTACCCTCACACACAAAGCACACTGCAGAATACAATTAGAAGGTAGCTTGTGAAAACAGACAAAAGATTACCTCAAAATTAAATCTGCTACTTCAGCACTGCTTATTGTGACGTCACTAAAAGACAGAATTCAGTTAGCCAGAAGGTCAATCGTAAGGGAAACAATCCAACTGTGGCAACACTCAAACTGGAAACACCTTAAAAACTGTAAGGCATTTTCATGATTCCTTAGGAAACCTTCAGACAACCGGTCCTACACTTCTGGTCAAGCTCTATCCAATGGCACTCTACGTCCCCTGCCAAATTGTGCAACCATATGCAGTTCCTTAGGCAGGCTTTATAGCAAATTACGCTGGTTTTGGCTTTTTCAGAAGTCTTTATTTCTGGTCCTATTCCACATGCATCTGTGTTGCTCCCCTTGATGACAAGGGGTGTAGACGGGATCTCCAACTGAAGGTCATCTGGTGCATGAGAATGGATGCAAAAACACTCAACTGGAAACTCTGAAGGGACAAACGAAGCCAACCACATCTGCAGCAGTACCATGCTATGGCCATTGGCAACTGCTGCTGCATTTAAGTTCCTTGTTTCCATAAGGTGGCTACAGCCATTTTCGTACTATTCATTTCAAGCCTTCATAGTGTGGATGACATCAAAGTATTAAATTTTTCTTCTTACTTTAACTACATAAAACAATAAAATTTGGATTATGCATGCTGGCACACACACACTGTGCATCTACAGGTCATAAAAGCAACAAATCCAGTAAATTGCAGTCAGTTTTTTCCAAGCAAAAAATGAAATACATCATCATTTCCAGTAGAAACAAACCCACTAACTCTTGAAAGTCAATGTTGTTTTCATATACAAAGTGATCTAAATATTACCCTTTACAGCCAGGATGAATTTGAGGCAAAAGAGTATGAATTTTAATTACTAGGCTACTGGGAGATACTTAGTGGTAATTTAAAAGTATTCTGTGTGTTTGCTTAAAGGCTTTACACAACTGCAAAAGAAGTATTGCATTGCAATTTATTACCATATTCTGAACTGAAAACTTGCCTTTTGCAGAGTTGCCCTACTCCAAATATTAACTTGTTTGAAATACAAGATTTCAAATGACTGAATTTTTAGTAATCACAGGAATAAGGACAAATTGCAAATAAACAAAAACACCCCACTACATGCATTTCAGAGATAAGAAGGTGAAAGTAGTCTTAAACAAGAACCATAACCTATTGCAGATTAAAGCTGGTTCATGTGTAGAAGTCCAGAGGGTGCTGAGAGTATCACAGGAACTGAGAACAGGCAGCACTGAGAACTAAATTCAACTGATAATAGCGGCACAGAGAAATCAAGATCAATATGAAGATGGGGGGGTAGGGAGGTGGGGGAATAATCCATCCACAAAATACACAGGATAAGTGGAAAGCCTGGGAAAACATGATTTAGGAGGCCACCAGAAGCATGGAGAAACCCTTTTTAGGGTAAGGAAGACCATCTGCCATGCATGAGACTCCACTGTCACTGGAGTTTGGCTATGGTTTCATGGAGACACCGACAGTGATTTTACAATGTATAATACAGATGTGAAATAAGACCACTGCTGAAAAATACCAAGTCACCAAACTCAAGATGTTCCATATATAAATGCATCGCTCTCACCACTCAGCTATGACAGCTAAGTTTTGCTGGCCACTCAGCTCACTATCTGGACTACAAATGCGTAGAAATTATGAAAGAAGAAGAGAGCATCTGAATTTGAGCTCTGCTTTCCTCCACAGTGCAGTAGATGCTTGTTAAGCATAAGACAACAGATGCTTAAGATTATTGTTTGTTTAATTGCACTAATCTTCTCTCTGAAATTGGTGTTTACGTTTTTATTTGAGGGACCAAGATGAAGAATGACATATTTTAAAAACAGAAAAAACAAATTCAGGAAGTTTATTAACTTGGTCTATTAATACATAGACACAGATACCTCAATAGCAAAATAAGAAGGCAGCCTAAAGGAGACACTTCACCGTTTGTGTTTTCAGGCTCAGTCTCCCTTTGAAATGGTTTTTCAAAAAAAAAAAAAAAGGTTTGAGAGACAGAAAGGAAGGCTTGCTCATTAGCCATTCCTGCTGAGCCTGCATAAACCATAGATTTATAATGTTAATGTTTTCTGCTTCCATAGAAATGACAAATATATAGCTTGTAATTACAAAAATGAGATATAACTAATAACACAGTTGAGTTTTAGATAATGAGATAGTATCTTGGAAAGCATAATTAGAGGATCAAGGGTGAATCTGAGGCCAGTTCAGTGCCACCACTTTTCTAATGACTCTGAGATTTTCATTCGTTAGTATAATTTAAAAAAAAAAATCAAGTTAAGACCTAGCAAAAATTCAAGTAAGTGTTGAGGTTGTTTCATGTCCCTGAAAATCCCTCTCCATTGCACTGATTAAAGAATGACGGTGCAGTGCCAGTAAAAGAAGTGGAGTGTAGCAGGAAGAGAAGCACCTGCCAAAGTGGAGAAATGACAGAGCAAAACCAAAGGAAAACAAGGAGCTCAGACCTGCAGCATAGCACTACTAAAATCTAGCTCATTTTCCAGCCCCTCTGAGGTGTACCAGCACTGGAAACCAAAGATGTTCAGCTGAAGAGAGACGTAAAATCACACCCTATTGAAAAGTTAAAATACCCTTTGTGGTGGAAGCCCCAAATGCCCATTTATTAGTTGTACAAAACCAAGGGCAATGAAGAGCAACCATTTCTGAAAACTTATGGCAAATCTAAATTATGACTGCTTTGCACAGTAAAGAGAAACAACGGCAAAACAGAAACTGAGTATCAAAACCATCTTTCAGGCTGCCTTATAAATTCACATTTATATTCTTGTTTGTGCTATGTCCAGCAGGACCACTTCACTCCCTGCATTGCACCACTCCTACAAAGGCAGCTCTATTATTTCCCATAAGTAAAATTTATTTTTCCTCTTGGCTGATGGGATGACTGCATATTGGTAATTTATCTTAATCTGTAGAAATACTTCCTAATACTGCCTCATGATGTGTTCTTTAAATGATGCTACTTTCTACTCTTCCATTATCTCTTTTGGCTGCACATCAGTGCTGCTCAATGGGACCCTCATCCTGCTGTTCGTACTCAGGCAAGACTCCAGCAATGGCTCTAACATCCCATATAAGCAGGCTCACTACACACTGGAGATATTTTATTCCTTCATTATTGAAAAACAGAGGGAAACACTTTTCTCTTTCCTACTTACAGCACTGCATTCAAAAAAACCCAATATAACAAAGTGCTTACTTCAAAGTCCTTCCTCTTAGTTTCAGCCTCTTTCCCACAGTTCCTCTGGTATGCTGGAAGATACTTTTTATTAATTACCATCTATACCAAAGATAATTTTTATAGTACAAGGAAAATAGGCAAAAGCATCATCTAAGCAAACCAGAAAGCATGCTTTCAAATCTAAAATTATCTGTGGCAAGGGCTCTCTCCATGTTTGATGACCAAGTACCAAGCAAAGGTACCCTTTTTGAGTGGGAAACAGGTCTGAAAGCAAATCTGTGCTTCCGACAGAAGGAACCACCCCACAACACCACCAGGCAGAATAACCCAGACCTGCTGTAATGGGCAGTCAGTGTTTTCAGGTGAGTAGATATCTGACAGGTACTGATGATACCCAATTAGCCATTCATTCCTGCAGCATCCAGCCTAGGTCAGCGACAGTTTATTCCTCATCATCCCTTTGCATCCAGCTTTACATCTTACTTTGCCTCACTTTAACACATAAACTATAAGCTTCTTAGACACAAGCTGCCTGAGGTCAAGTCAGACCAGTTTCAGGGAGCAGAGCTTTGCTCCTTGTGCCAAGTTCTCCCACAGAGTTCCTCCTTACAGTTCAGACAAATAGTTGCCAAGTAGTCAAACTGGGGTTTTTGATAAAAATTTAATAAAGGTTTAATTAACTGAGGAGAGGGGCAGGGGTGGGAGAATTATGAAAATGGAAACAGCATTTTCTGTGAAACAGAACTTATTTTTGAAGAGCCTTCCAAAACGTCACTTCTTAGGAATGAGTTTTCTGCAGAATAGCTCCTTTGTGACCCATTGAGAAAGCACAGATCTAGCAAATACATTATCATCATTTTGCATGTGCTTAATGTCCCTGAATTTTCAAGTAAAAATGAATCCTAAGGGGGAAAAAGTAACCCCATATAAAAAAATCTAGATGGACTTTGGACAGATTCTTTTCTCTATTATTGACATTTGCATAAATTTTCTGTACAGAATGGAATGTTTACTGGGGAGAAATGAGGGGATAATCTATCTGCATTTTCCCTGCAGTTTGTCAGTTTTATCACTTGGACCACACCAGTAGCAGCATCAGCATCTTTTGCGATATATCTGATATTTTGCAGCAAGTCCTTTGAGTCCCTGCAGAAGTATCCACCAGAAACTGTAGAGTTCCAACCATGACCTATTATCACTTATAAAGATATATTTTTGGACATCAACAGCAATCATACTGATACCATAAAACTGATTAATAGCTGGATGTGCTGATTAACATCCCAGTGCAAGTTCTTACATTGAAAAAAACCAACAAAAAAAGAAAAAGAACACAAGCAGTCCAGTAGAGCTGGAACATTTACAAAATTGGAGCCAACAATCTACAACAAGGACACCATTTTTCTTATTCATATTTAACACATTCATTCCAGCCTAGGTATCCCCTTACACTATATATTAATTTCTCTTTCGGCTAACCATCCGTTGTCTACTGCCACATAATATTTTTTTACCCACATTGTGCCAATATAGCTGTTGCTATTGCTTTGCACTTAAAAGCATTTCCAAAGGACTGAATGAAATACCCAAGTGAAATTCATGTTCCACCACATGTCACTTTTGCCACCCTTGATGCAATATACATCCTTTAACTCTTGCTTTCCATCAAGTCTGTTCAGAGATCCTTCCCACAGCCCACACACACTTCATTCTAGTGTTTAGGTTTTTCACTGGTACCCAGTTCCAATGTGATTTAATTTTCTGCCCTCCCAATCCATTCTACTACCTTTAATTCCTAACAGCCTCGAGCTCCTTCCATCCAGGTCTCTATTCTCTAACAATTATTCCTTCAGCTCTTCCTAGGAGCACATCTCACTGCAGACCCTCTATGCTGACATTGAGCGTTCACGATAGAGAATATATTTGCATATATAACAATATATATATACACATATATAAATTAACCTGCCCACTTCCACAAAGGGGCCTACAGTTGTCCCATATTTGCCTCCATAAGTTCTGAGACACCAACCTCAGAAGAGGGCTCTAAGACACCAGTCTCAAACACGTGACAGCACACTGTGTTGTGGATCACTTGGGGAGCAAATGATTCATGTTTTCTGAAATTATGAACTTTGCCTCTTCACCAAGAACACAGCCACTGCTTCATCAGTAAGGTGACAGTAAGTAGCTCTATCATCAGGACAGCCAGTTTGCTTGCAAAGACCTGCAGCTTTAACAGAAATTTTTCAGCATCGGACAGATGTGCAAACAGCAGTTTAAAGAACATTGAAAGTTGATGAAGAATTCTCAATGGATGAATGACACAAAGTACGAGTGTTGCAGGGGAGAGAGATGAAAATAAAGAGGCATTTTTGTATTTTGAAGAGAAGTGAGCTGGCACAGCACACAAGGTCAGTATGTTTGGAAATCTGAAATCTGAAAGGCCACCCGTGGAAATCACAAAGGGCACTGCAGAGCAGACATGCCTAGGAGTCAGTGGACCAGTAAACAGCTGCCTATGTGCATCTGATGATCTCTAGAGTGAGGGAGAACTGTTTTACAGACCCAGAAAAATAGGTGCCACCCTGAGACAAGATGTCACAATCTGGGAATGCCCAACAGACAGATGAGAAAAGACCATTGTGGTAGCACCAGGAATGCACTGACACCTGCAACCTACAGCTACTGCGCTGACAAAGTCCCCTCCTGAAAGGATTACAAAAGGTCTTGCATCAAGTCTCACCTTCACTGGGATGTGAGCAAAACCAGTTCCTATATTCAGGAAAGGCACAGCATAGGAGTGCAGATCCAGAAACAGCTGCTTGCTGTACCCAAGTAGGCTACAGCATCTTTTGTCACGAGTAAACCCTAATCCCACCACAAAGGAAAAGGAATCAGGAGTTTCTTCGATATTTTGCAGGTTAGAAGTGGGGAGCACATCACGTACAAGTTGGTAATAGTTGTGCTCCATATACCCTGACAGCCAGCTCCTGCTTTGCCTTGCAAAGGTGAAGCCCTCAGCATCAAAGAAGACATCTTTAAAACCAGGAGTGGAAGCTTACAGCATGACAAACAGGCAATCATTTCTTAAAATGCATTGCATTTGTTGTGGCCCTAAGCTTGCCAGAGGCACCACATAAACTTCTCCACTGCTGTATTTTCCTGAGCCCCAGGGATGTCTCCGTTTGCAATCTAGCAGTAGAGAGGTGCGGGGCGAATTCCATTAGCACGAAGACACCAGAACAGCAGAGGCTAGGAAAAATACAAGAGCAGATTAAGTAAATCAAGCACATAGATTAGATACAAAGAATTAAGCCCAAATTTCCTCCAGTTTGACCAAAATTTATCAACAAAGGACTCGTGCATTTTCATAGAATCACGGAATCTACTGAGTTGGAAGGGACCCATTAGGGTCATCAGGATCATCAAGTCCAACTCCTGGCTCTACACAGGGCCAGCCAAGTCACAACCTATTAATCACAATATTCCAAGAGTCACTTTTAACGACTGCACAAAGAACTGAGGACAAGGACAGTGTCAGAGCTGGAGAAAATGTCTCCATTTTCTCACTGTCTGGGGCTGTGGGGAACTGAGCTGGAGCAGTCTTCACTGCTTGTAATTTCTTGCTCTTGGAGTTAGGTTTTCTAGTCCTGAAACAACTACAACAGAACTTGATTCAGTTATTGTCAGTATATATATTCAGTAGGAAATGACAACTGAAAACCAGAAAGGATAGAAAAAAATAAAGGCACATTTGCAAGAAAACTTTAGTCCTGACATCTAACATGATAAACTTAGCAAAACAATGCAGATCATTAACAAATATGATGCTGCCTATCTTTGAATCTTTCTTCACACAATCACATTGTAAATTTTGTTCCCCAGGTAGGCATGAGACAATTTGGATGAGAGCTCAACCCAAAAGAAAATGACCAAGCCCATTCATAAACACTCATTAGAACAACAGCAAGTGGATGAGAGAAAGGCTGTGAATGTTATGTACCTAGACTTCAGTAAAGCCTCTGGCAATGTCTTCTGCAGCATTCTTCTGGAGAAACTGACAGCTCATGGCTTAGACAGGAGTTCTCTTCACTAGGTAAAAAAAGGTCTGAACAGCTGAGCACAGAGAGTTGTGAATGGAGTTAAATCCAGTCGGTGACTGGTCACAAGCGGTGTTCCCCAGAGCTCAGTACTGGTCTTGTTTAATGTCTTTATCAGTGATCTGGCTGAGGGGATTGGGTGCTCCCCCACTAAGTTTGCAGATGAGACCAAATTGGGTGGGAGTGTTGATCTGCTTGAGGGTAGGAAGGTTCTGCAGAGGCATCTGGCTAGGATCGGCAGCATTAACAGCAGTCACACAAATGCATCCCTCATTTGAGGGGTCAAGATGCCATACCACCCATGGGGAGCTTCTACAAGGATCTGTGGGAAATCTGAACTGACTGGAAGACCATTGGTGATATTTAATCCAAGTACCTTTTTTATTTCAATTTTATTTTTTAAGTTTTAATTCAGGTATCTTCTTTTTGATGTTGTTTGGGGTTTTTTAAATAGACCATCAGGTTCAGAAACACAATGGGCCCATGCTACAAAATGCATTTTCAGCTGTGCTGTATTTTTTGAATTGCCAAGGTCCCATCTTCTGTCTTCCTCTGTCACACTCTGAGACTATTCATTCCCAACACAATCATGCACATTTCCATTTTTATTTTATTATACTCAGGTATGATGCAACCTGTATTTAACAATGCATTACCATTTTCAAGGGCAAATATTTTTCTGTAATCCCAACTATGTCATTATTCTCTTTCTATTACACATACTTTAAATGTCAAAATCCATCTCCTAGAACTAATCAAATATATGAAACAAGCCTAGCAGTAGAAAGTGAGCTTGAAAGGGGTACTCCAGATGAAATAAAAACGTATATGTTCTTACTCTAAAAAAGACCTTGCCCATTATTTAATTTACTTTAAGGTTTTGAAAAGATCCCCCAGGGACAACATATGGTAGACAAGGTTCATGCCTGTCACAGCTCTGTTGACATTAACCCCAGTCTGGGGCAGCACATAGTATCTGCATCAGATCACAGAATCACAGAATCACAGAATCACAGGGGTTGGAAGGAACCTCGAGAGATCATCAGGTCCAACGCGCCTGCCAAAGCAGCTCCCCAGCTCATATCACATAGATAGGCATCCAGACAAGACTTGAATATCTCCAGAGAAGGAGACTCCACCACCTCCCTGGGCAGCCTGTCCCAGGGCTCTGTCACCCTCACTGGGGAAACGTTCTTCCACATGTTGGTGCAGAACTTCCTGTGCTCCAGTTTACAGCCATTTGTATATGGCTGATGTTTGAATATTTCAAGATTAAACTTGCAAGTTACCTTTCCATAAATTCCTTTCCCTATGCAGTTTTCCAGAGCTACTTTACTCTTCTAGTAGTGGTTTACTGGCAGCATTAATCTTACATTACACACGAATAATCGGTTGTCTTTTAATGTGGCTGTTAAAGTTTATCTGATACTGCAATACACTTAACTCATTTTACATTTGTAGTACAAAAGTCTTTTTTGGGTTTGGTTTTGTGGGGTTTTTGTGGTCTTGTGGGTTTTTTTTTAACAAGAAATCCCAAAGTAAAGCCTCTCGCTATGTTGATATAATTCGCTTTAAAGTACTGAGAAATTTAAATTGCTTTTTGTGTTTGAAGGCTTTAAAGTTGTAAACAAGTTCAACACATTGCTTTATTTTTCTGGCCTCTTAATCAATTCAGAAAGCACCTGTCCATAGGGGCACAATTCTGTTTCTGACAGAAGTGCACCAACACCATAGATCCTTTCCCAGTTTAGCAAGGACAGTGTCACAGCTGGAGAAAACAACCAATCTCTACTGGGACTCCAAACTTTTCCATACAATTCAACAAAGTCAAACTTGTCGCTACACATACAATTCAAAAGTTCAACACTTTTTAGGATCTAGCTCCTTCAGTACATAAGGAAATATGTTACATCTTATGACATCCAGAGTCTACTTCTTCATTTTTGTAGAATAAGACTACAGCTATCTTGTCTGCAGAATGGTAGCAGCTCTGGTGTGTTCTTTGGGTGCCCTCACACAGATGGGTAAGAAAATGATACCATGTAGTGTTATTTAAACCTACAGCAACTCTGAAAATATCTATTCTTTATCTTAACATGCAGATAGAGATGAGTCAAAAGACCTGACAGTGACTTCAAGTGGCTGACTTCTCCTTTCCCCCTGCTCTGAGGCAGGATAAATAGCATATATAGTGTTCCTTTACTAGAAATCATCCAATTGGGTTTTAAGCTGCAGTGAATTAATCAGGGAAGCAGATTTTGCAACTTCCATAATCAGCCAGCTATAACGCTTCAGTCTCTAGTTTGAAAGTATTTCCTAAGTCAAAGTTAATTATTTACCTTTAAGCTCCCTTCCAACCCAAACCAATCTATTATTCTATGATTAACGTCTCATTTTCTGCAACAGCCAGATAATACTTATAAAAATTCTCTTCATAACAATCTTTTCTAGATTGCAAAGACACAGGAAGCCCCTTGAGTCTAAGGAAACCCAGTTCCCGTAGCCCGTGCTCACCAGTCACCTATTCTGTATCTCCAATCCCTCTACCCTTTGGACACTTCCATTTCCCTGCAGATTTCTAAGAGATGAAGCATGGAACTGTATGTCTCTAGGATAATACCAGAACTCTTGCAGTCACCATGATAAGCTTTTTAGTGGCAATGTGAATCTGTTCCTTTATATCTGCACAGAATTCATGGTGTCAATGGTCCTAAAACCCAAAAGTTTTTCACTCTAGTCAGAGATATTCCTTATTTTAGGTGAACGTGAAAAAGTGTTCCAAACTGTAAACTTCTTACATACAATTTCAGTGGATGAGTGAAACAAAGGAATTTCTTCCCATGAGAAGCTATTTTAACGTTATAAAACCCCAGCACTAAATGCATAGGGATCTCAGAGAAATAACTCTGCCCTTCTTGGCCAACAATACGAGGCTCCAGTTGCTGGTTTATACACAAAATTTACACACACAGCTGTCATGGTATCCAAAGAAAGGGGAAGCACTAGTAAAAAGAGAGCATTCCTAGGATGGATAAAGGTGCAGGTGTTTTTCCTGTGTCACTCCAAAACAAGGTGAAGTTACTATGCGGCTACAAAGCCAGGCAACCTCAGGCGGGAAACATAAAATAAAATTTAAAAAAGGCACTCTAAACAAATCAATAGCAGGGGTTTGCACACTCAGGAAGATCCCTTCTTATCTGAGACTCCAACAAGCGAGTTGTGTGAAGCTGCTACAAGTATTTATGGAAAGTTAATATTTTTTTTAACCAAGAAAATTATGCACGGCCACCTGGCTTTCGCACCAAGTCATTCTGGAATTGAGTAATGCACTTGAGCATTTCTGAGATTATATTTGATGATTTTAAAATACACCCAGATCCCACCACCCATACATGTACAGCAAAATCACATCCGTAAATATGTCAGGGACAAAACAAGCAAAAGGCAAGGCAAAGGAGGAAAGCAGCCAATGAGGACTGGAAAAATAAGCAAGATGAACATACTGCTGTTCATGGCTGTAGGTGGCACTAAATTAACTTCTCTTTCCAAACATCATCTCCCTTTTAATCCTGTACTTGAGACATGGTAAATGTTTTGCAACCTTCAGAGAAAACACTGACATTTCAGTGGAAATGGGACCATCCTCCAAGGCAACTCCGTTTCCCACTGGCTGCTCCCCGAGCACACAGACTGAGTTTAGGAAGGGCCAGAGAGTTTAGGAGGTATTTCTGCAGAACAGTTCTGCAGCCTTTCAGGGACCTAGCACTGCTCAGGCTGCAGTGATTTAGGGTCCCTCATTCCTCACCAAAGGCTGCAATGCACGCTCAGTGTTATCAGTGCAAGAGAGAAAATGATCAAGAAACTGATGAGGCTTGTTGATGAACATAAATTAAAGGCCCTTAATCTGCCTACTCAATCTCTTGGAATGAGGCAAAGTAAAAGGTGGCACATAGAGAAGTATAATTACTTACCTTCCAGCTGAAATAAATTATAAGCTCTTAAGCCTAGCAGACAGCTCTGAAGCCTGCAGGAGCAGCAGGTAAATGAAAGGTAACTGCTCTGCCGGCTACATAGTTCTTAAATCTCTCCTCATTCTTTTCTACACTTCTCCAAGTTGCAAAAGGAGCTAGAGGGTCATTTTCTTAAAAATAATGACCACATAAAGTATAGAAAGCCCAGCAAGAGGAGTGTTCTGACACCAGTCCTGCATCTCCCTGGACACATTTTTCCTTCAAGTGAAGCACGTGATTTATAATTTTGGGAGACACTAAATGGAAATGCCCTTTCCTTCACTGCAGCAATGACTCACCATCCAGACACCACAGTAAACTCAGTTACGCATTCAACAGAGGTGGCTCATCGCCCTCAGCCTTATCTATGGGCAATGGTGAGGAATAGGCCACCTTTCAGCACCTCTAAATCAAGGCTGATTCAGAGCTACAAAGTAACTTGCCTCCGGGAGCCTAGAAGGAGCTTTACCTCCCAAATTAAGCATCCTGCTGGTGAATAAGCAAAGGATAATTATTTTACCTGGACCTCAGCACTATGGAAGACAAAGCAATGCAACCCACTGAGGCTCACGGATCTATGGTGGATGAGGGGCTGCAGATGCTCATGTATCTCCCAGCAATGAAGAGGACTGATTTGTTGCCTCTCTGACTTGTGCTTCCATTTATCTTTTTCACCTTAATTTCTGCAAATTTCCTGATATGTTGGCTATTTCCCAATGGAACTAAGAAACAGAAAAGAGGAAATCAAATGGCATTAAGTGAGATGCAAAAATGAAATGGTGGAAGAACCGACATAAACCTGGGGAAATGAATTACAAAACTGTCATCCAAAATGTCATAAAGTACAGAGTCACTCATATCCCAAGGCCTTTGCTAAAGAAGGTCTAACACCAAATCACAAGAAGGAAGAGAAAATGACTCTCAACACTTCACACGAGCTGGAAACTAATCAAAATTCAGCCACGAAGATGGAATTTCCTATAAACGAGTTTCCACTCAGCTTATCAAAATGGTGATAGTTTTAAATAGATTGTAGTTTGCAGTTCAATTACTAACAGATTTTGGTTTGTTCTTTGGTGGTCTCTAATTTAGTCTAGGTATTAACATAATAAAGCAACTAACCATTCTTTTTCCTTTTAAGACTTACTTTTACAAGACATTAGAAATATTAACAAAAACTTGTGAAAAACCTAAAATAACTGTCTGCAGCAAAACTTCTAAATAAATAATATGAGTGAAAATCTCAGCATTTACTATACACACACATAAATTACATTTATTATTCCAATAGAATCCTGTGCTAGGAGCCACAAGGCCAAAGACTCCTTTCTGCTCTGCATGTTCTGAGCTAGAGACACCAGGATTTACTCACTGCTGAGCAAGACTTCAAGGAGCCACTCAGAAGAAAGTAAACCAGACTTGCCTTTCCAAAAAATAAAAATGGGAGTCTGAGCTCCATCTCACACCAGGAGATGACCAACAACAGAAGCCCAGCATGCTTCTGAACTTCTGAAGGGGAATGCCAGGTAAGAAACCTGGGGACTGAGCAGAAAACAGAAAATACTGGAAATTCCAGGGAATATGCATTACTTGTAACTGGCAAAGAATAAGACTATAAAAGTCATTCTCTAGGCAGCAAAGTCTTATACTGTAATAAATCCAATTTTTTGAAGAACATTTCTCTTCATGGAAACAGAGTGAATTTACTTTATCAAATCATACCTTCTCTGGGAATCGGGGGAGTCAAAGGACAGGAGAAATTCAGTACCTGCCCTCTGCTTAGCCAGTCTAGACTGAAGCTCCAGGTCTCCTCAAAAGCACTGATCTCCTGCTGCTAAAACAGCTACATGCTTCATGGGTGACTGACAGCAGGACAGAGATTGGGTAAGAACCAAGGAAGAGCATCCCTTTGGGGGCAGAGGAGGTGCAAAGTCCACACTAGCCTTACACAGTTCTCTGCCCTCCCCAGCACACTGGCCAAAGGAATAGTTTAATCATATACAACCATCAGCAAGGGTGATCCAAACAATGGCTCATGCCCCTTTTTTCTCCAGAAATGCCTAGAATTTCCTTAGAATTGCTGGAGAAGGCTCACCCACACGTGTGCAGCCACCTTGTGCACTCCATCCACAACAGACACAGAGGCTTTTCTGATCATGCAGCAGCAAATGCCAGGTCAGGTGCTACAGACAGTGAACTCGTCTGACCCTTTATACCCACAGCTATGATGCTGTCATCAAATAAACATTATTGGATCAACAAGGATACATGAGAGGTAGGGAAAAAAGTAATCTACCCCGTATCTTAGGATGCCAGAAGAGAAGATTAATGTCTTTTCATGGCTTAGGAAAAGGAAGGCTTGGTCCATCCTCACTAAAATTACAGCAGGACTTTCAAAGTATGCAACTTCAAAAACAGAATAAAAACACATCATTACCACTTATTAACAGTAGCTTCTGAACACTTAAAAGAAATAAAAAGTAATGGCCTAAGGAGTGGAAAGAGATGTATTATCAGAGGTACCACCCAACAGCCTGAAAGGTCATTTCCAGCGAAAGCTTAGGTCCCTCTTCTGGACCACAACAGAGATTACAGGGGAGGCTGAAAACCCATAGCAATGACTCGTTGCTATGGCTATGAGAAGGAAAGAGCTAGCTTTCCTCAAAAGCATACTCAAACAAGAGGACAAACTGCCATGATTACAGGCAGTACAGAAATGTGCAGGTTTAGATTTCCAAAACGGTTTTCAGTGTCCAAATCAGACACCTTTATCCCCACCACCACCTCACTCCAGTAAAAGAAGAGGCTCCAGACTGTCCCATCAGCAGCAAGTAACAGGAACTTTGAGACAGACATGGAATGTGGCCGATCCTGAGTGACTAAATCTCAGCCTGCTTACTCTTCATTCTTTCCACGTAAATTCACTCTTTTTATTCATTTGTCTTTTAAGTGGGATAACATCCGTATTCAAGGCTTCATGCCCCCACCTCTAAGTAAATTCTTAGTCATGGTCCCAGAAGATTTGGGCGATTCCCCTCCCTTTTATTTAAAAAGCTGACTTTCATACAAAACACCCTGATGAATTCCTGCCTCTCGTTCTTATTTGCAATCACCTCAGAAGTTTCTAGAGGGATTTTTGTGCTGTTTATCTGTGCCAGCAACTTAAGTTGCTACTTGCCTCGTTTTGGTGACCTGGCTATTCAAAAACACATGCCATGATCCCTCCACTGATGAGCCAAAGACTACTAACTTGGAGGCAACAACTAGCAGCACTTTGGGCCTGGATTGCCTCTAGGGAGATACTGTGGACGTTTCCACACCTACCCTGGTACTCCTTCTGGCCCAGAATGTTTCTGTCTCATCATCTCCCCAAGGCTTGCACCTTCAAATCCCTCCCATGCCACATGCAACCTGTATTGAGCATGATGCCACCATATTCTATTGTGGAAAGTTGCACCTCTTGCCTATCATTAGTTTTTGACAGTTTAAATGGACCCTTATCTCAGAAACATCACCTGTCAGAGGCCTGGCCCTGCAATTCAGGTGTGTCCAGCTCACCTCAGCACAACCCACAGGGATGCTGAAGGCTCAGACACTGGACCACACCATCTTGGGCTTCAGCCCCGGTTGACAAGCATCAAGCACAATACAGGAAATGCTGATGAATTCAATTACTCCATCAGCTCTAGAAGACATATGGCCTCAAGGCTCACACAAGGCAAAGCCAGATCCTGAGTCAGTCCTCAAGATGACTAGGGGAAAGAGCAATTCTTCGTGAATTCTTTTCACTGACTCAACAACAGGGCATCCAGTTCAAGTTCAGCAGGATTTCTGTCACAGGCTGCAGAGAGGTTCATGAGCTCCTTTTGCCTTCAAAATCTGCCTATTCCCAGCCTGAAACAGCTCTGGCTGTTTCAGCAGGTTGGCATACAGAAGCCAGACACAAGCTATGCCCTCTGAAAACAGTTTAGGTATCACCAAGTTGTCATCAGTGATCCCTCTTGCAGTTCAGGCTAATGTAAGGTTTGGAATAATCCAAGTTAGTATCTGGATTGAGATCTCTGTATGAAGCTTTCTTCTGACAAATGATTATGCCCCGACTTTGCCCTGTCCAGCACGTTGCTTCTGCTCACACAGTATTCCCACAGCATCAGAGTCCACGAAGGATTAAAACACACTTGCAATCCTAGGAGCCCATTTTCACCTCCATCCCTCCCTGTCAAGCTGGTCTGTAGGAAGAAAGGCAACACATGGCATCTCATTCCAAAACATTGTACAGCCAGTATCAGGGATACTCACCGTGACATAGCAAACAACTGAACAGCCTGTGGCCAAGTAAAACACATGTTACCTTCCTGAAAAGGTTGGTGCTCCAGCCACAAAGCAGAACTGACAAAATAATAATTTAGACTACTGAGGGAAAGAAACGTATGTAACCTTGAAGACAGTTCTGAAGTCTCTGACTTCCAAACACTAAAAATCATAGCTTATGCTATTAAAATATAAAGCAAGCTCAGCGTTACACACCAACACAGTAAATTTACAGAGCCAAACATACAGGAGTAAATGATAACAAAAATATATTTTTCCTGTCCAGAAGTCTAGCAGCTTCTCTGCCCTAGAGGGAAGCACATTTAAACAGCTTGGCTTTTATGAAGAGAGGAATAACGCTTCCATATGGAAGGCTTAGTAGTTGGTTTTTTTCTTAACTGACATATGCATTTTGGACGTAGCAGTAAATTAGGCATTTTCATGAATGTTCACAGCAGTGTGCTTGGCCCTGAAGTGTTCAGTCGTAAGAGAGACCCAGAAACCACAAATACTAGAAACTACAAGCAGAGAATTGTTGTCCCCACTGGTTTATGGGCAGTATACTGCTTTAAGACCATCCAACACAGCTCATAACTCTGTTCTACATGCTACATGAAAATTTTTCTTCAGATTAGGAAAAATAATTTCATAATTTGTAGCATCATCTGTCCCAAGCTGTTCAGCATCCTCTAATATCTGAAAATCTGAAGACAGTGTAAAGGGAAATCACCACCTGGGTCTTATGCCTTTGATCAGCATTAGTAGAATAGCCACCCAATGCAAAATCACAAGAATATTTGCAGTAAATTAAGAAAAGCCTCAAAAGGCATATAATGTCATTTTCAAGGAAATTGCTATGAGGTACAAGGGTCTGGGCTTCCCCAACGAGATCGTTTCCAACACAAACCATTTATTTCCTGAAGGAAAGAAACAGATACAGTCAAATTTCAAGCCAGCAGTCCTTGGGGACCTAGGGAGAGACTTAGACCCATGATCATGGGTCTGAGTTCCTATTGCAAACACAGTCTATATCAGATGTGGAATGCATGAAAAAAAATCAGTATTGCAAGCAAGGGGGTTGAGCATCCAGCCAAGGAAGAATCTTTTCCCCATCTTCAAGTGCAGTTTCGGAGATCTTACAGAGGGCAATGAACAGCCAGTGTCTGCCTGGAACTGATAAAAAACCCTAAAACCAACAACCCAACTTCTAGGAATCACAGCAGGAAAAGTCTTACAAAATGTAGTCACTGGGGCAAAATATACACCATACAATGGAAACTGATCATGTATGAACGGTGAGAACTGTTTCCTTGCACAATCAGGAACCACATTTCTCAATGCAGAAAGCTGTATCCTCTTCCAAATTCCTACAGTTTTGGGGGTGTTTTCTTGGCTGTGATGAGCCAAAATGGTGGCTTGCTTACAGAAGCCACTCAGGTCCACCACTCTGGGCTGATGTGCTTCTCTTTTACATTAAGAAGTAGTGTTTATTTCACCTGTTCCTGGCTCCCAACTCTTCCCCTTGCCTTCTATTCACCATAGCAAATCACAATTTTCCTTTCCCTTTCTTAACCCTGTAGCAATGTTTCTGTAACTACCATAGAAATGTCTGCAATCAAAACAATTCCTATTCTACCAGTTCCAGTAATAAAAGATGAGGCTACACATATTCTGAACATATTTCACAGCACTGCTGTAAACCTTCCCTTCACACCTCCCACCTACCGAAGGCTAAAACACACATTTCCTGAGAGAAATCTTCATCTCTTGTCTACCATCCTTCATTAACCAATTTCAAAGCAATTTACAAAAAAAAGGACCACATCAACAAGATAATGATGGCTCAGAGAAAGAAGGGATTTGTCTGTCATGAGGAGGTAAAATATGGGTTATTTCAAGAAGGCAGGCCTGCCTACCTTGGCAATTCTTTGCTTGTACATGCCTGGCAAACCTAATTTTTAGTTTTAGTGCACACATGCCCCCTGTCTCTTCTGGGATTTTACTTCTGTGATACCATGAGATGGTTGTAGTGATAAGCTATATGGATAACAAGTTACTGTAATAATTTCCAAATATTCCAAGCTGTTTGCATGAAGAGCAAATCAAGCCACAGCAGCTTTTCACAGACAGCTAAGCCATACCAGTTTAATGCTTATGTACAGTCACAGGTATCTATGGCAACAGCAAATTATATCACATTGCCACAGTATTCCCATTATGCGATCTCCTGGCTGGGACTGAAGGGACCCACGAGGGCATCCATTCAATACTTGTCCCAAATTACAACTAAATGGAGTATCTTAGCATGCAGCATGCTTTCCAGAGCTTAGTATGCAAGCAGGGAGCAGAAGTCCTACCCTCACACCTTCTGAAGGGATCTCCAAAAATTAACATGCCTTGTGGTCAGCAGTTTTAGTTCTCTTGACTTTTTTTTCAATATAGTTTTTCTCTGCTCTCCCTTGACTTTTTTGCTCAGTTTAAGGTCCTTCCCTGGCTCTGCCATTATCTGCACATAAACCCACACCCACCACCCCCAGAAATGCCTGTCCCAGAGTCATCACAATGACTCCTAACTCCCATCTCTTCCCTAACAGTTTTCTAATGTTGCTCCCCAAAGTGAAACTGCTATTCCAGATCTACTCTTACCATCACAGAAAGCAGCATTTTAATGCTCCTTTCTTGCAGGGCTCACCACTGACACATTATTATAGTTGTCATTTCCGCTGCCTCATCATGTCATACAGTCATGCCTATTTGTTAGTCCTTTATTACCTCTACATCTCCCAGAGCTTTACTAGTCTTCCCCCTCTCAGTTCTGATTTATTTATCTTGGATTACAAGCCCTAAATTCATTATCTTGTCCTTTCACAGAATGAATCTCAAAGTAGTGTTTTGGCTGCATTTGGAATTTCTCTAGATATCTTTGATTTTTTTTTTCCTTGGCATTTAGAGAGGCACCTAATTTACTATAATTTGCTGCTTTTGATACAGCGCCGTTAGTTCACTTTTTTAGATCAAAGGACATATCAGCATCAGGGGGAAGGGAGGGAGGAAAGGAAGAGAGAGACAATGAATTACCTGAACTCCTTTCAAATCATCCTACGAGCAAACAAGACATCTTCTTTTACATGCAGCTGAAAGTGCTAAAGCACTTCATGAGTACTGAAGCCAGAGGAGACCACAGCTAGTGCTAGCCACAGTGATACTCACAGACTCCCTAGCAGATGTTCAGACATCCTCCCAGGGAATTCAGACATATGATTTTGTATTTAATTGCCCTGATCCAGAACAGGAATAACAGAAAAACAGAACATATGAAAGCATAAACTCAGGATTGAAAAAAACCCCTCTGTATTAAATACATTTCGATTCAGGTTATCAGAGCAGGGTCCTATAAGTCACAAGAGGTTAGTTTCTTAAGTATTCAGGACCAGAAATAAGTCATTAGTTATGTATATATTATTGATGTTTAGAGCTTCTTAGAAATAACTGACAAACTCTCCAGTTATGACTTACTGCAGTAGCAAATGCACGCCACATAGACAGGTCAATAGGTAGTAGTTATTACCTGCAGTGCATTTTGAAATGACACTCCAGAACCTGGGAGATACCACATATTTTCAGAGATAACTTGAAGAAATCCATAACACAAAATAGCTTGCAATTATAAGCAATATATGGATTAGAACCAAAGCCAAGAAACCTTCCAGGAAAACTGAGAGAACAGAACACATCTTTCTCAGATCAGAATGACAAAACAATTCATTATTTTAAGTGACAAACCAAATCACACACAATAATCTCAAAATAATCTAAGATAATGCACAGTGACCCAGAAATACTTACAAAACATTCCTTGTTTATTTGATCAGAATGTTGATTAATGGATTATGAAACTGCATCAAAATGCTACCAAGCTGCAAGTTCAGATCCCCAAACTATTCCAGAAACCACTAGATTTACAAAAGCTAAATGGGAAAAAAATTATGTTCTCCCCTTCAAAAATGGAGAGAAGACTAAAAAAAAAAACAAACCCACAACAGTATTGGTGACAACCCACACCACTTGGAAAATACAGCAAGGTGACAGCTAACCTGTTATCAGACCAGGTATCCGGGACAGCAGAATGCATGGTGCACCTTTCCTCATGTACAAGGGCAGTCACCAAAAAGTCAGACTTTCCAGATCTTCTACAGAATATTTTGGATTTCAGATCTATTTAATTATTCTTTTACTCAGATAACCCCCAAATAATAGCCACTAAACTGTGTCAATACTTTATTTCTCCTAATTACTGGCCATCTTAAAATCATTACCCTTTCCCCAGCATTATTTATCAACCCATTATTTTCCCAGCAATCTCCGTAGAATTACAATTCCTCAAAAGCTCACTTAGCTAACAGGAGAAAATGCTATTCACTGACTCATTGTACCAAGCTTGGCAGCATGTAAAATTGAGAAGAGACAGTTCACAGCCCCGTGGCCTACACATACATGACACCAACAATGTTACAGAAGCGAAATAGTGTTTCAGTAAAAATAGGTAAGAAAATGCAACTGCCATCATTTTCATGAGTTTGGAGAGTCCAAGCTGTCAAGTACCCAGCAGGGTGTAAGGTGATAACTACAGAATATTCAGCTTCTGCCTACCCAGTTCATTTTCTGCTCAGGTCCTAGCCCTGCAGCACACTGCATAAGTGGGACACTAAGAGGGGAAAAGAAGTTACATGGCAAAGAGCAGTCAGAATAGTGAAGAAAACAAGTTGTTGTTTCACTACAGATTTTTTATTCAGTTTTTCTTCCAAGGAAGTCTAAAAGTAACATTTGACTCTGTAAAGTCACACTACAGTTCTTTGAAATTACTCTTAAAACTCAGCAGTGGTCCAGAATTTGGCAAAAATAAGGCAAAAAAAATCCCCACCAGCAGTGGAAACATGGTCCTGTTCCTGATGTGCTCAACAGTCTTCTCTTATACACACATTCGGCATGACCCAATTTAATCTGTGTCTTCAAATATTTCATAATATCCAGGATTAGATGCTTCTAATGGGTGCCAGCCATTTCCAGAGATCCATTTTGAGGGGGCTTTTCTGAAACAATACATGCCACCTCCTTGTGCAATTCTTTCATATACATATACACACACACACATACAATATACATATATACACACATATGTATATTCTATACACACATACGTGTGTGTGTGTATTCTACTTGGTGCATAGGGTCAGCCCATAGGGAGTCTCCAAGGATCACTCATCCAGGGAGGCAAAATAAACTCAATTTACATTCACCAGGCACCTGAAATTATTTTAACAGATGTTCTCAGTTCTTACACGAAGCAGTTACTGCAATTCCTATGTTAGAAGGGGGGGGAGGAAAGTCAAAGAGGTGAACATGTTGTGTCAGACACACTGCAGACCTCACAGCTGCAGAGATCAGCCACGTTACCCATCAGATACAACTGCTCTGCAACACAGCAGCGTGTAGGAACGTAATTCCTTGTCTAGTTTCTTTGCTAACTAGGCCCCTTTGAAACAGCTGTACCTGACACTCCTGAAGTTTTTTTAAAAGGAAGAAATGAGCCTCCATCCAAATGCCCAGTAAGTAGTTTGATGTCTTGTGATACCTAGTAACCTGAGAACCTTCAAATTGCCATATATTACTTTCCCCACTCCTTCCATCTCACTCGACTGCAGTATTTTTTCATCATCTAGAATAAGACTGCCTTCCCTATATCCATAAGGAAAAAACAACTACACCATTTCTTCATTCAGTTTTAGCTAAGAATTTGCATCTCTTGGTTGTACCTTTCCAAAACTCAGCAAAGGGCAGAGAGTAGGGGGGAATGTTGCACAGGAACACCTATCCAGCGGCTTTGTCTGCTTAGATATCATCAAGTACATCCCTAGTGCTGGTAAATTCACATAAGCAGCTTAGAAGGCGTGGTTTCAGTTCTGGGGTTCAAACCCAGACAAATTGCATGTGAAAGCCACATGTTTGGATATTCTGCATTTCAAGGACAGCCAGCAAAGCATATGGAAGAGGTTTTCCTGAATCTTCTTGCAATCTCTCAGTGCCTCTTTCACTCCAAGAACATGAACTCTGCCTTTAAGCCTAAACATTGAACACAACACACAGACATTTAGCATTAAACAGAACACGTTAGTACCCTCTGGGAAGTCTGTAGTCTCCTAAATTAATATACAACATAGAAATACCATTTAGTGAACTACTTGAAAACTTGGTTCAAAACATGCATGAACGTTGCAGTAAATTCCTACACAACTTTCCATCCAAAAGCATACTCATTATTATTATTTCTGATAACATAATTTTCTGGAGATAGACTATTCCCAGCCAGAATACTGACATTCCATATTTATTGAGCCCAGAGGCAAGTCGTTCTTAATGATGTGGAGCAGTTAGTTCCATTTCGCTGAAGTGTCCCTTTGCATGCCACTCTTTCCAGACTCTGGGACAAGGGCCTGTAAAAGTCCCCCATCAATGGGTTCTTGCTTTGTTTTCTGCCAGAACCACCTTAAAACTTTGTGTTGTTTTGCTTTTCAGTTTTCTCATATTCATTACATTTCATAGTGCAAGGCAGGACACTCACTCAAGAACTAAAGTGAAAATTCAAGAGAGTGCCCTTGTCTAAGCTCTTCCTGGTGTTTCCCAGTTTCTCAGCTTATGTGCTCTCTTTGAGACATACTCAGACATTCAGAAAGCCAGAGCACAAAAGTTGTTCTTTCTTCCTTGCACCTGCTTTTTAAACACAAGTTTCTGCATGCAGGTTGCTCTTTTCTCAATTTAAGTTTTTGTAAGGTGCAATGACTTCTTACAGGTACCTTTTACCACCTTTTCCTCCGGACCTGCAAAAATCAGGTGATTGTAATGGCCAGTCCACGGAAAGGTGCTCATGCTATAGAGCTCTCCAGGACTGATGTTTTGGGGTCAAGAAAGAATTTTTCCATGACAACCTGGCCAAGGAGGCAGGGTAGGACTCTGGTGGGGGAAAGGGAACATAAATTTCTCCCTACTTAAGGAAAACACAAATGAGAGCAGAAAAGCCCCAGTGTTGCAAGATGATCTAGTACTCAGATGTTAAAAGTAATTGGATAAATCCAAAGTCTTTTAGTCACTCCTAAGGGGTAAACTGCAAATGGAAGGGTTTGGCTGAAGCTAAGTCAACCTCAGACAAAGGAAGCGGCATCCTGAATATCCAGGAGACCCTTGAGGAATTATCCTTCTGATATGTATATAAAGGGGACACTGGGTACAAACCTGTATACACATATATATTTTTTACTACCAATATATAGGTATGTATCTCATATTTAGATATATATATATATATACATATGTTTATAGACGTATGTATAAAGAACATCCATATAAGTTACTGCTTGAATATTTCAAGTCAATATAAAGTTCAATATCACCCTTTATCAATGACAGAGCCAAAACACAAAACATTTAAGCCAAGTTGTGTTTAACCATTCAGCTATTACATTCCCCCAGAGGCAGCAGAATATAACAGATTTTTGCTATTACAGACTTAATAAATCTTATGTTATATCACTGCTACATTGCAAACCCTCATTGGATTTATTGATTTGTTCTTTTTTTCCTTAGGTCAAGTTAAAACTTTCTCGTGCAGATAAATATAGCTTCAGAGCTAACAGACAACCTGAAGCACATTCAATTTGAAGTTTCTTTCTGCATACTGTGTTGTTGTACCTGATGGCTAAAATTGAGAAGCTAAAATCCATCTTCAGAGATAATTAAAAAAATTCAACTGTGAAATGAAACTATCAGCATGGCACCTTTTAACTAACAAGATTAGAGTTACAAAAGCTGTGAGCTTATACAGTTCTCACCAGTTTAAGTCCCTGCAGAACTGGCGGCTTTATAAAGGATTTCAATCCAGAATTTGAACACGGCTGAAATACATAGAAGCATTTTATTTTATTGAGGCATCCTACCAGGAGACACCACCAGACCAGCCAACATTACAAAAACCAGAGACTCATGGGGCCAACGACTTAAAAAGCCATTACTTCCTCTGCAGCACACTCCTGTAACCTTATTTTGTGCACTTCCTCTTGCTCTTAGTGAGCTCAGCGACACAGCCAAACAAAATACACAAAAACATGAGGTTTTTCCAAATCCCACTTGGGCAAAACGGTCTAGCCAGATATTATCCACCAAAAACCTCATGAGAAGAAATGCTAAAGCAGTGCTGAATCGCTATTAATAAGCCTACCTAGGGCACTAGCGGTTAATCACCTTACTTGTAAGTATCTGAATACTTCACATGTGCACAAGGGTTCACTGTGTCTGCCCTGGTCAGGCCCCACCTGGAGTATTGTGTCCAGTTCTGGGCTCCCTGGGATAAAAAAGACAGGGATCTCCTGGAGAGAGTCCAGAGGAGGCTACAAAGATGATGAAGGGCCTGGAGCATCTCCCCTGTGAGGAAAGGCTGGGTGAGCTGAGACTGTTCAGCCTGGAGAGAAGAAGATTCAGGGGGGACCTTATTAATGTCTATAAATATCTTAGGCATGGGATGCAGGGGGAAATGGCCAGCCCCTTTTCAGTGTCTGTGGGGACAGGACAAGGGGCAATAGCTGCAAGTTGGAGCACAGGGAGTTCCACACCAACATGAGGAAGGACTTTTCCCCAGTGAGGGTGAGGGAGCCCTGGGACAGGCTGCCCAGGGGGTGTGGAGTCTCCTTCTCTGGAGAGATTCCAGCCCTGTCTGGACACCGACCTGTGCAATATGAGCTGGGGAGCTGCTTTGGCAGGGGGCTGGACCCGATGAGCTCTTGAGGTCCCTTCCAACCCCTGTGATTCTGTGATTCTATGATCTCAACACTTTGAAAAATGAATTTGTCTTTGATTAAAAAAAGTAAAATATAATCCTTCAGCCCCATATATGTGTTAGAAGGAAGAGATCGCTGTTCCTAACAATCTTTCACTTGCAAAATATCTTTTTGGTTATAAAGGTTCTGGAGTTCGTATGGAGTCTGAACCAATTAATGGTGCTTATTGTTACCATAATGAGAGGCTGTGCACCTTCGGTTTGTTTACAGAAGAAAAAATAATAGTGATGGGCTTTTGGATGTAAACTTATTGTAGTGCACTTGCAAAACTGCCAGCAACACAGGATCCATTGCCAAAAAGTTCTAAGTTGAGACTATTTCAACACATGCAGCCCCAGCACTCACTCCTGCAGTGGGCTGTGACAAACAGTTCAAGTGCAACCCAAAGGGCTGACATTCGCTCTCTAGGATCTCAGCTACACTGCTGTGGTCCTGGAAGTCTTCTCTGGTACTCTGAAGTTTACCACACAGATTTGCAAAACCCACTAATAGAAACCCTTAAGGCAGAAAGCTGAAAAACAAAGGTCAGCAGCTAAAAATTACTACTGAAGAAAAAGCAGAAGCAAGATCACAGAGAAGTATTCTATCATCTCATGGAAAATCCCTCTTATAAAGTGCTCCATAATAGTCAGAAAAACACTTTAATATTTTGATGATGCTTCATTTTCTTGGTTTCTGTTTACTGCTTAAATAAATATACTAATTATCTTAATATCTTTAAATGAAAAATTCTGTTCCTTTAATAACCTCAAAGTCTGTAGTGAGTTCAGTTTCTTACTCTTTAAAATGCAGCTTTGTAAACAGGGTTGAAGCTGTTCACATCAGTTCGATATTGCTATTTGAACATACACATCCTCCCCCCCCAACGTTTTAGCTCTGCTTCAGTGTCCTTAGGTGCTTACACAGCAGGAAAAACTGCTGGACCAGACCCCAGAAATACTGACAGATCTCCAGTTCTGCCCCTGATTTTGTGTACAACAAGAATAACAAGATTTATTCTTCTCATCAAAAGAATATACTTTGAAATCTATTGCTCACTATAACAGCATTACCCAGCTACCCACTGAATTAAATGAGGTACCACTGCAACAATCTGTATTGAAGACAAAATGACACTGAAGCCTTTAAATTAACGTCTTCCAACTTCTGAGCATCCCCCATTAACATTGCCATGCATATTTGATGGGCTTTTACCAAATATAACCATGAAAGCGCCGAAACTCCCTTGTGACTGGGTCAGCTGCACAATGCCTACATCCTCTGCAGTGGATACTGCTGTGAAACACCATCTTACTGAGGTCCTAATTTTTCAGGCGAGTCAGTCTGATTTCCTGATCCTTTCCTGTGTTCGCAGTTTCCTTTGTGCCTGCAACATCTGAGTTTTCTTCTTGGCAGCCACAAGGCTATGTGACATTCACACTTTTCACTTCAGAGGCGTTTGAAAAGTCAGAGGTACAGTGAAGCATAAGAAAAGGCAAGTGCCTCCCTGTCTGCCCCACAGATGGATTGCCATGAAGATGGCACCTCCTGGATGAGGAGGCTCATCTAAGCACATTGCTGCTTGGCACTTGTGCCCTCATGACAAACTCCAGCTGAGTTACCATTGGGCAGGGCGCCATTCGAAGAGACTGGAACAAGTATAGATGGTTAGAAAATGATCTTCCCATAAATCATTTTTGCTGGTGGCAGCAACATTTAAACTGCACTCCTTCCTGTTCCTAAAGAAATGTGTGTGCCAAGTTAACTGAGCTTTGGAACCACAGATGGGGGGTCCATTACTGCCCATCTTCTTGCAGTGGTGCCATGGCATACCTCACCTGCATGCTCCTCTGTGGTTCCTTAGGTCCTACATCTTTCCCAACTTCACAGTAATGATGGAGAAGACAGGTTTTTACCAAACTCACTGGGAGCGAGTTGCTTCAGTGAAAGATACAGCCTGTTTTCTAACCTGTTTGATAGCTGATGCACAAGCATGCCCCATGGCAGCCTCCACTTGTTCACTCTAAATTCACCAGGTCAGAAGTGAATGGTGCTCATTTCTTTTTATTTTCCATCTCCATCAAGACACTTTCTTTTCTCTTGCTCCTCTTCAGGATCCAGAATTCTTTTGGTGACATCGAAAACACACAAGAGGATATGCACAAGCAGATAGCCAACAGCAAACAACAGCCAGTGAGAAGATGCTCTTCCGGACAGCGAACCAGGCAGGAACCTAATCTGGCTTCCTGACTCACTCTCTGAAGGTAGCTGCTGTTTTCAGTACCACAGCTGAATTAGTTCAGACGATCAGCTTCCAGACTTAAGACACCACAAGTGCCTAAACGTCAGGGTGCCTTCTCCCTCCCCTCCTACTAGTTTCAAAAACAATCCTAACCTTTGACCAGCCTTGTCTCTAGTCAACGGCCCTCCTTCATTAGACAGCTTCCCCCAGAAACAGTTGCACGGGGCAGATAGTGCTCTATAGGGAGACACAGAACATTACAGCAGGAAGGAAAAGCACAGTAAATCACAGGGAAATCAGAACCTCCCCTGTGCACCGACTCTCATTACAAATCCCCATAAAGACTCATTTTCCAAGCAAGCAACATCGCTTTTCCAAAAGAATTTGAAACATAATGATGCCTCTTACAACGCAGAAAAACAATTACCCTGGGTAATTAAATCATTTTAAAATGACGTGTTCTGACATGCACAAGGGAAGCGCGAGTGTTTAATTCCACACCCTGCCATAAGGAGTAAACGGCTTCCTCACTCTCTAATATCTGTACCTGTAGTATCTACCTCTGAATAGAACTCAGAGCAGTTGCTGAACACACTGTTGGACAGAGTGCATGGTACACTGGTTACCTTCACATGGAATGCAAACTCACCGAGAGGTCTGCTACCTCAGGCCAGTATCATCCCCCCAAAGTAACACATGCACAACTGGGGGCCACAGGCTGCCCTGGAAGTTAAGCAAAGTTTTGCTGAAGGAACAAAAAAAAAAAATGTATCCTCAGTAATTTAGATGCCATCTGACACATATGAACTTTAATTCTAGGTTGCTAAGTCAGAGCTATTAAAGAACAGGGTTTCTTGTAGCAATTTAGTGACTTACACTGTTCTAATTTCAGCCCAAGTTGGCAAGGAAAACAAAATATCTATGCATCCATGTGATCTTATTTTTCTCTAAATAAAAATTAGTTCCCACACAGAAAGTCAGGTTCTGAAGTGCCACACTCATTTTTGGCTCCTAGCAACTGTTACATAGATCTGGTCCAGACACAGAGCAGTATTTTTGTAAGCATTTCCACAAAAATACTCTTTTGTCTGCTCCAGTTCAGAACTGTATCAATATGAAGAAGAATAAGGTTTCTCAGAAATACATACCTATTAGAATGTGAAATTTCACTGAAAACATCCCTGAGATAGCAGTTTTTCTACAGCTCCTATCAGCCCCAAGGCCCGAGTAATAAAAAGGAATATTCACCTTGCTTCCTCAAGGTAAGAAGATTTAATCTCTCCAGAAGTGACTGAATACCCAGACTCTCCATCACATCCCTTTGCAGGCTCTCCCATATAGGAGCAGCTCAGTCGGACACATTGTTTGTCTGCACCATTTACATTGTATATATAATATTCTGAAATCAGACTTCTAATCACAGATTCACAGAGTTGTAGGGGTCAGAAGGGACCTCCAGAGATCACCGAGTCCGACCCCCCTGCCAAAGCTGGTTCCCTAGGGCAGGTCACACAAGTAGGCATCCAGATGGGAGGAGGAGACTCCACAACCACCCTGGGCAGCCTGTAAAACAATTGACATCCATTTTCCCTCATGCCCCAGCCCACACCCTCAAACAATCAAAAATACGAAGACTGGAGAGGAAATTAATTCAAAAATCAAACCTTCTCAGGCACAAATTTTGGCTCTAGGTCTTACCATCCTCAAAGGCCATAGCCACGTGAGGGTGATGTGACAACTCCATGGCTTCTCTGCAATATGCATCCATCCGCACTCAGCAGCAAGCATCAGGAACCCCTGGCAAGCAGGTGAAAGAAGAGTCTAGAAGAAAACCAAATCATGGCTCCAAGGGAAAAGCGTAAATTCGCTCTCAGTCATGAGATGATGAAATGAAGTGCTGAACTTCACCCTAATGATATGAATCATGCATTTGGCCTTCAGACAAACTTCTTGTCTTTCTTTGATACTTTGATAAAGCATTTTCACTGAGAAATCCTGCTGTACAGCAAGGTCATACTTCTCTAAAACCTTTCACAGGTCCCAAGCAAACACGCACACACAGTCTGCTTACCTAAACCATGTAACCTTTACAAGGGAAGCCATGCAGCACAGCTAAGATGCTTTTTACATAATTGATACACCAAACACACGTGCATGGATAAGAAGGCATTACCCATCTGTGGGAGAGAGGTCATTACAAGGCCAGATTGACTGCTGCCATCCATACTGGAGCAGAGAGCCACCAGGACAGGTTTGTGTAAGCAGGACCAGCCTGCCACCAAACCTCACTGGTTTTGAGCAAGTCACAATCTGCTACTACTTTCTGTCCAGCTGAGTTAATAGGAAGAACATTTCCTGGACTAACTCACAATATCACAACAGAGCCACACAAACCAGGGTGATAACAGCACAGGCACTTTAGCACTAAACTGTCCTAAAAGGAGAGGATTTTCAGGAGAAGCTAGAAAATACATGATCCGTGAATTTACAAATAAGTGAGTTAAAAGAACACATGTCCAGCTCCTCCCATGATCTTGGATGGAAAGACTAAGTTAGCAACGACGTTTCAGAGGTGATGCCTAAACGCCTTGAGAGTCTCCACCCCATTTACAAAAATCACAATTAAGAAAGAGACACAGGAATCGGAACCACCTGCAGCAAGAGGAGCTTGACCATGGAACATTTTGGCAGCTCTACGTGAGCTTTAATGGGCTAATTGTGAGGTAACAGCAGCATCATGGTGACAGAGTGAAATTGGAGCTGCTTAGTCTCCTGGGTTTGTCTTATGGCATTGAGCACAGTCGTTTGGTTACCTTCACGTAGCAAAATGTTACTCTGCTATTCTGTTCAAGACATGAAGGAGGCTAATCTAGGTCTTTATTTGCCATAGACATATTCCTATCTCTATCCTGTGAAAATGTTCTCTAGTGCTGTCAGTGCTAGGACCTGGCAACAGAATTGCTTCCTATAATCAAGTCAGGCTGTGAAAAGAGCTAAATAAATTCAAATCAAAATGCAGGACACATGCCTTTGTGAAAGCTTTCTCTCAAAAGTTCCTGTGAATTGGTGTCTGAATTGGAAAGAAAGACAGGAACACGGAAAAAGAGAGGAGAGGGAGAAAGGAGAGGGAATTACTTCATTGTAGGAAATGCAGAAGAGACGGGACTGCATGAGAATACACTGCATGCTGAACGTGCTACAGAACTACTATAGATGACAAAAAAATGTGACAGATATAGAGGATACAAAACCACAGCACATTCCCCTTGGATGCTATTTTGGTGGCAAACAAAAAAGAATAAAAATGAAGAAGCTATTTCTTCCTTAAACTAGACTTCTGTTTGTCAGAATTAAGTATGTTGGCACTCCAGGCATCCTGGAGAGGTCGGTAGCACCAGTCTACCATCGCCCCATTTCTTACATGACCACCTTTTTCCTAGCATGAAGTACTGGGGTGAGGTGTGCTTTGAACTGGCAGCTACACCATATCAGTGTGGAGGAGGAATGAACTGGGCAGGAGCTGCTTGCAGGCATGAAGATCAATAAACTGCTCTAGGGACAGACCGTAGGAACCACCAACAAGCTAGACCTGCAACACAGTGGTCAGGCCAACAACAGTCCCAGAGAAGACCCTGTTATTCCCACAAACACAGCTCTTCCCTCTGAAGTGTGTCTAGAGATGACAAACTCACCACCTCCCAAGAAGGGCTGACATTCCCCTAGATTCCTGGGTTTACTTGTATCTCCTGGCATCCTCCGAAGCTTCGTTCAGGGAGCAAACTGGCATCCAGGTTGATCTCCAGATTAGCCGAAGGAGAAAGAAGTGGGGCTGGTGCTTCTGGCAGTCTTTGCTCCCAAGGAGGTCTCACGGAGCTCTCCCTACACCCTCACTGGAGAGAGCCATGCAGACATAGCTGCTGGAATGGCTGGCCTCACCCTGGGCCTCTAATGCTTTGTTTCTCTCTCCCAAAGTACATGCTGGAGCCTGAGCATGTTTCTCCCTTAGCCCTTTGTAATTCTAGCTGGCATCTTTTGTCTACAAATGTCAGTATATTCCCTCCTACCCTCTCTCCAAAGGATGATGCATATGCACAAGCCCTTACTTTTTCTTCCCCCCTCTCAGATTTCCACCTCTTTTTCTTTTTATCCAAGTACTTCTGGTCCTCTCACCACCTCCAGCACAGAACAGAGCTACATTTTTAGCATGCAGTACATAACCTTACTATTTATGCTTTTCTTTTTGTTTGGTCTATTATGTCCAGGGAGAAAACATTTCCATTAATGGATGTGGTGTTAATTCAGAGTCAGAAAAACTTGGTATCCTGGATATGAAATTCTCGTAACAGCATCACTTTTCTACAGAAAAAAACTACGTTAAATAAGGAAAAAAGAAGCACTTATGCACACATGTATCATGATACAGAGTGAGAAACCATAGGAACAGAGCCCTCAGGAGCAGAAAAAGCATTGGCCTGAGCTAGGCAGAGAGGCTGCAACCAGGACCCCTGGCTTAGCTGAAGATGCTGCTGCTCAAACGTGGCCACCTCACTCCTTGGGCACATCCATGATGCTTTACTCCACCTTCACAAGTACACAGCATGCATCACGCTGCTGTACAGTTATTTTAATCTGACACCACTATGACCTTATCAGCCCTGCTGAAAGCTAACGTAGTCAGGATTAATAATTAGTGCTTTGTCACTGAAGAAAGCACCATGCTTATGCAGCCACCACCGTTGGAACTTTGTCACCACCTTTGTTTAAGAGTAGTCTAAGCCATGCTTTGGCTTGGGACAGACTGTGACCGTGGGAGGTGTAAAAGCCAGCCCAAACCTGGTTACAGGGAAGCTGCTGCGGAAATTCCAGGCAGCACCCAGGGCCCTGCCAGGGCGGTACAAGCGCTGAGAGGATAGTGGCAAAACCGACCATCGCTGCCAGGATTACAGTCACACGGAGCTGCGGGAGGCTATTAGTGCAGATAGAGCTCCCACAGGGAGACTAATACCCTTCTCCTTTAACACCTCCTCACTCACAGCTCCAACACTTTATGATGGGCATAGGGCACTACCCCTGATGCTCAGCAGCCCTAGTGAGACAGCCCTCCTACAGCGTACACCCTGGGGGTGTTCCTCTCTCCCAGGGGCTGACAGTTGGTCTCAGCAGCACACAGTGCTGTGTGTTCCAGGAGTGCAGGAGGTAGAGAAAGGTGAGAAACAGAGGACTGCTAAGCTAGACCTGTCCTCTCCTCGCTCTGCCCACGCATGCACCCATCATGGACAGTGGGGGTGGATGGAGAGGTGGCCTGGGAGAAATAATGGTAGAGCATATCCACACTACAGTCACTGTTAGGATGCCTAACAGCAAAGGAAAACAAGATTAATCTCCTATATTCGTGCATATGTTACATCAGATCTATAAAAAAAGACAGCAGCGATGCTTTACGTTGAAGAACAGAACCACCAAATTGAGCAGTCACACAAATTCTGCATGGACATCTCAAAAATAACCCCCCCAACAATTTATACTACCACTTTGTTATTGTGCTGTCTACACACTTTTGCATACAGACATTGAGCACAACATTTCTAGCAATATACTTGGGGTTTAGTATCTTCTCCATATGGAAAGTACCAAGATAATGGGCACCTTTGAAATATGGCAAAGAGACAAGATGCTGCTTGGTTAGTGTAATTATTGGAATGTCAAATATTTCTTTAAAGCAAAAGATAAACTTATTAGATAATATAATTGCTGCATTAAGATAAAAGCATTAAAGATTGTACTCAGGGCAGGATCTTCAAGAACACTGGAGTCATTGGACAAAGCAACAATTCCAAGTGGCTACAGTCTTTGCAAGGCATTCCCTCCGCTCGCCTTTTCTTTTTCTGCCATGAGCTACTCACTGCTAAAACTTTTCATCAAAACATATTTGCTGACCATTCACCCACACAGGGGCAATGGTCACATCACCTGGCAATGTCCAAACACGTGAGCTGCTGGGGGATGCATAAGCAGATGGGGCAAGTACCTGGTCTTGCTGCTCATGCCTCGCTATGCAAGTATGCTCTACTTAACTCTTTACTGCTCTTTGCATGTTCTTCCTAATGAAGTCAGCACTGCAAATCACTGTATCATCTTCAGCCTTTGAAGGGTACCTCACCAAAATTCAACAATGATAAACTCTGTTCTGATCCTGGTAAGTTTTTGATATGGACTTTAAAGAAGGAGTTAAATTCTTACCTGCCATATCATATGGGTTAATTACAGGCAGCTTCCCTTTCCAGTTATTTTCATTTTGCATATAAAAATCAATTTGCTATACAGATTATAAGCACACTGCCTCTGAATTCCCTGAACAGGATGTGGACAGACACAGCAAGGGAAGTTTAAACAAGAAACCCATTTGCACAAGTGCTGTGAGAAGTCGGAATAGCTGTACCATAACGAAAATGTGTTGGAATGAATTCATTGCCATCTGTCTTTATTTTCCTAACCAGCTCAATCAGACACCACAAATATACTCAAACATGAGAAAAATATTTAAATTATTTGTGCTACATCCTTTTTCAACACATAGCTCTCAATGTCACTGTTTTTATCAGTATTGAATGCCCGTCAACAGTAGTGAATTCATTTGTGCACAGCCTTTGGAATATATCTATGCAACCCCAAATCCACGTTATCAGTATAATGCAAAAAATGAGAAAAGAAAAGCCCACATTAAATGTGACAATATTACAAATATTCTAAAGGTATTCAAGGAAACATGAACAAAAAAAGCCAACAGAAATTTTGCTCCTCAGTGTCAGAGTAATCAAAAAACCTTACAGCTTCTTTAATTGTTGGCTAGGAAGGTGGTCAAAAAAAAAATTGGATAATTCTACACAACAGTTTTTGTGCAAAGCATAATCCAATAGAATGAGAAGGAAACAACAGAGAAAGGGGCAAACCAGTGAAAGAAAATGAACTGTAAGAAAAATACAGAAAATAAGAAGTTCTCTGAAAGCAGAGGAAACAAATGCAGAGCTCTGCTCTCTCCAGAGCTGCAGGATGGTGCCCGGGAAGCCAGGCTCTCCCTGGTCGCATCGCTCACCCATGTGCCTTCACAGGCAGCCCCAACCCTTCCTAATCCACGTGCAAAAGGGCAAGGAAGGAGCCAGCTTTGAGGGGAGACCACGCTGCCTGGAGACACGCCCGGGGAGATGAGGATTGCTAGACAGCAGCCTCGGTTTTTTCCATCCTTCACATTGAAGAATAGCTTCAACCCTCCCAGCTGTCAGTCCAAGGAGGCAGAGCCACAGCAAGTGCCCAAGTGCCACCCCTCCAAGCAGATCCTGCCTATGCATAGCTGCCTGTGCATCCATCACATGGCCACGTACTGCAACCTGAATTTGCACAAGTTTCATGTACTGCAAGCTGGACTCAACAGCAGACCATAGCTCCACAGCACCCGAGGGGTTAGTTAAAGCTCAGGAACTGGTACAGAGTGAAGGTTTACAGAACGTACCTACTCCTGAGCTTGGTTTATGTCAAAAAGAAATGTGTAGCATTATAAAGGTGAAATGCATCCCCTCCTCCCAGCACAACACCTCTCTGCTCCACAGTTGTTGTTTTTCCCAAACATTAACAGGGCAGTAACCAGCCCCAGGCAAACACCAAACTTTTTTCACACAGACCCACCTTCCTCTCTGCTCAGCGTTCCTCATCCACTGGGCCACCAAAGCAGGGCAAATATTCAGCATGAGAAAGCAGTTGGAAGGATGCAGAACGAAGGACTCCTGACAGGCATACACATGCACACGCTAACAAACCACCCAGCAGGACCCGTTGCGACAAGTTTAAACAGTCCTTCTGTAGAGGGCTTGCTGGCACAGACGCAGCAGCCAGGGAACAGGCAGAAAGCAAAACCCTGCTGCTGCTTCTGCTGAGCCTGTGAGCAGGAGCACAGGGCAGCGCATCTCAGTGCCCTGTACAAGCGATTGACAAGGAGCACAGAGTATGAAAACAGTGCTTGGTAGTTCAGATGCCTACTGCACATCCAGCGTTAGGAAAGGGAACCAGAGTAGAAATTTGCAATCCTATTCAGTTGCGGTCGTTTAGGTCAAAAGGCAAAGTCTCAAGTTCTTTCTGAGACACCTTATCACGGGCTTCTGTCCCCCAGCACGCAGGTGAAATGCTGCTGCCGCTGCAACCGAAAGAGAACCCATCGGGGCTCTTGGCAGCAGCCAGGAAATTTCGTGCTGTACACAGGAGGGCTGTGAGTGTGTTAGTAAAGGAAAAAATCAGCACTTCACTGAGGTTGATGACTTTTACAGTGGAAATATGAAGGAAAGCTCTGCTGACTCTTGGCATTTTTTTTTTTTTTAGTCTTTTTTTCCCCTGAGTTTGTATTTTTCACCACATGCAGATAATACTAAATTTGGAATTCTTCAGCTGTGCAGAGCAGTGAAAACATGCAGTCCTCTAATGCTGCCTCTTGCAAAACCTTTGAGTTTCTGTCACAGCATCTTTCTTGCTAGCACAGGCTAGAGATACAGAGAATTCCTCAGTGCAACCTAGAGACTAATTTTATTTTATGTAAATAAACATTTCAAAATAACTTGGACTAGCAGCTGGAGCTATGCCATCAGGCATCCCAGAATACAACCACCACCACAAGGCTGAATGTGAGCAGCTGAACTCCAGCACAGAAAAAGAGGTCCCAGAAAAGCCAAACAAAACACAGCAGCTGGTACGGCAGCACCTGGGACACCGACGGTGTCGGATAGATAACAGACAGCTTCCCTAAATGAGACAGAGAAAAGAGTCATCATCATTGCTTCCAACACCCAGAAACAATAAATAAATAAATATCCAGCACAAGCCACATGTGGCTGCTCAGAGGAGAAGAAAGATCACAAATAGGCTGGAAAGAAAGATCCAAACATCTTCCTCAAAAAGGAACTGGGAAAGCAAATCAAGAAAACAAAAAGAAAACCTAAACTGTCAAAATACCTAAACCAGAAAGAAAAATCAGAAAGAGCTTACTTAGCTGAAAATCCCCTGTACCTCACAGGTTGATAAATTGACATTTGGGAGTGTACTTGGTTTTAGCACTGATGCTCCAGAAGAATTCATTCACAGCTTCAGCTGTAAACTGGTTTTGCTATCAGAGGACTAAACATCACACACTGTCAGTGAAGGATGTTCGAGCCTGGGAAGTTCAGCACAATCCAGGGAGAGGAGATTCAGTTTGAGAGCCACTTGGGTCCATACCTTTCAATTTAAATACTTCATCCTTTCAGCATCCTTTTCTTCACAGAAAACTCATTGAATTCAAAATGACAGAGATTACATGAAACACCTCCCATTTGAAGAAAGCAAAGGTCAAAAAAGTTTCAATCTCTATAATAATAATAATAATCATAATCATCTCTAGCCCATAAATGCAGATGTAATTTAGATGTAATTCTAAAGAGGCAATTAAAAAGTGTTCTACACAGAAATACTTACAAAGCAGGCTTACAAAGTGAATAGCCAGACAATTGCATGCCAGAAAGCCAGGCACATGGCATGAATAACAGGATGCCTGAGTTATACCAGCTTGCCATTTTCTTTATCCAAATAGGAAGTTGATGGAAATTACAACTGCAGAGAGGATAGTTGATAAGGGCACACTCATTATGAAAAGATAGCTTAAGATGCAGATGTTAAAGACTGGAATATGCTCCAATCCTCTTACGGAGGGTAATTCCCATAGCCCTTATGCTCAGCATGTACCCTCACAAACTCTTCTTGCTTTTTGCAATATAGCTAGATTAGCTCCTAAAAACAAGTCTTCCAGTAATATGAAAAATACCAGGATGCCAGAAAATCCTGTGAGGGGCAGGGTGGCGTGTGCGCATTATGGCATATGTAGACGTGAGGCAAACACAAGCAGAAGTTATCTACTATAAAATATTCAGTAACTGGCCCATTATTAGACACTCTCATCATGATAACAGCCTCCCAACTGAGATTGGGGTATTAATATTGGTATAACGATAGCTTCCTCTAAATACTTTGGCCTAAAAAGATAAGCCGCTTTTACATTTTTAATTATGACTGGATTTTATTCTGGGTCTATAATCCGTTTCCAGCAATTGGATTAATGCAAACAGTGATTTAAAGGAGAGGAAAAAAAAATTAAAACCCAGTGAAAGCAAAACCACCCCAGTACAGGAGAGCCACAGCCACCGAGAAGCTCTCTGCTACAGTGGGACTCCTGGAGCGAGGTCAGAACAGAGCTTCATCAGCTCCTGCCAGCCCGTGTCTGTAGGACTGAACTTCGAGGGGGCTACGCCCCGGGTGCCACTGAAAAATAGCTTGATGTAAAGCACTGCTCTCATGATGCTCTCTACACTGGAGACACTTCTTTTTAAACATTGGAAACTATTTTTCAACTTCTCATGTAAGGTCTTTTCTTGTATGAAAGTAGACTCAGAGCAGGCGATGCGATGAGGGGACTGTGCTGATCCCACCGTCGCCTAATACACTGCTCCAGCAGAGTTTGCCTTTTTCTGTTCACAGTGATGTCTCTGCATACCACATACCAAGTGTGGTGAGGGGGGACAGAACAAACTCAGGGGAAAGGGTCAGATTAGATATTAGGGAGAAGGTTTTTTTACAGAGAGAGTGGTGAGGGGCTGGAACAGGCTGCCCCCAGAGGGAGTGGGTGCCCCATCTCTGGGGGTGTTTAAGGCCAGG
>VZTU01013254.1:63528-199433 GCA_013400835.1 Zapornia atra
GTGTAAAACAAACAAGTAATAATACAAAGCATCACATCATTAGCAATCCTATGAAAGGCAAAGCTCCTAAAACCTCCCACTAAATGAAATAATGCTTTCAGTAACAACTGGAATAATACATATTACCATTCCCCCGAGGTAGCTGTTTGTTACTATTTCCTCACTGTCACTGCAAACACTGAAACCCACNCAGTGAAAAAATCAAAGTTCTCTAATCCAGTTCCTGTTCTGAAACAGGTTTTTCAGTCTAAAAAGCTGGTTTTGGCCAGTTACAGCTTCAGACTACATCCGTATGAGAATGGAATTTTTGCAGCCTCCACAAGTCACTTCAGTTACAGCATTTGTTCTTGTAACATTTTTTGCTCTTAAATATCTAATTCCTTTCATTTTAACACTTGCTACTATGACTACTATTAGTAGGATAACTAATAATCATACAAACATTTGGTTTGTCAAAGTCACTCTAATGAAAATCCCCACCATTTAAAAGTGCCAATTTATGGCAAAAAAACCCAACAGAACATTGCACTTGCTGATGCAGATGGGTGACTAGAACTGCCCAAACCAAAAGCCAATAATTAAAGCACTTTTTATGAAATAACATTTTCATAATACTAGAATAAAAAAAATAAGGCTTTATATTAAAAATTAAACCAGAAGATTCACTTTTGCTTTGCTCTTTTGCTCTAAAAAATACCCCAAAACCCAAACCACAAATGTTAATACAGGATTTACACCATGTTTTCCTGATATATGAAACACCCCAATTTTTCCCAAAAGTCCTGAGTGATAAAACAAAGCACAGAATGTACCAAACCACACACGCCATCCCCCCACACCCCCCACGCCCAACACATAGCATGAATAATGGAACACAGCAACCTAAAATTAATCACCTTGCTATCAGGGGCCAAAATTAGATTCATGCCCTGCTAATGTGTTTCTTTGTGGAGGTCTGGAGAACTGCAATGAGCCTGCAAGTTCCTGCCATTACCCTATTTTCACTGATGAACCGTATCCAGAACACAATTTTTGGACCCTATCTAATACACTATAATAGCATGCATGCATACCAAATAAATAAGGTTTTTAATCCTACCAAAAAAAACCCCAAAGCACAACATTTCTTGCAGGCATTTTATCCCCTTATCAGGCGTAAAGTGAGCTCCATTATGTCCACATTGCATGCGCTGTGTATGTGACAAATACACACAGCATGTACAATGAGGACACTATAGAGCCAGAGCAGAGAGGTCACAGCAAGTTGCTTCACGAAGGAAAGTCAGCATCTGGTGGCCCAGGCACGGCGGCAGTGCTGGTAACTGGTCTTTACTGGAAGAAGAGGTGATGTAGACAAAAGCACTCCTAAAGATTCAACTGCAGACAAAATATTCCAAGTAGGGGAAGTGAAAAGAAAGGGCATATATCAAAAGGCCTCGCAAGAAGAAAGTGTACAGGAAATAATCCAAGTTTAATTGCGATTATCAATATATTAGTCTAATGGTTCTGTGGTGTTACTTGAAGCCGACAGATTTATCAGTGCATTAAACAGAAGTTTTATAACTGGCTGCCCTTGTAATTTTTAAAACACTTGTTCTATTACATGGATCTTTAAGAACGTGTTTTTGATAATTGCTGGGAACACTTTAGAAAATAGGAAAAAAAAATCTCCTGATCCTGTCAACTGCAAAATATTTCAAAGCTTTTTGCAAAGCGCTGCTAAAAGGATACTTTCAGGCTTACTATAAAACTTCATTAAAGCCCACAGATGTTTTTTATGGTTATTGTAAGTAGGTATTTATAAAATCACAGCAGAAAGCACGGGATGGAGACATATTAGCACTCTCTGACAAAAAAAAAAGAAAAAGAGAAAAAGCAATAGATATATTAATAAAGTTTAAAAGAAAAAAAGACAAGTAAAATAAGATTTAAAAAGGAAAAGCAATAGCACAGCGTATTTCCCCCTTCCATCTCTCACTTTGTCACTGACAACATGAGAAAGATGAGATTTCCTGCATGCCCCAAGGGCTCACAGAACTGTTCTTTCTGGCATTAGAGTAGTAGCATTAGGGTAGTAGCAGGGTGGTTTCCAACTGAAATTACCCCCCTAAAAGAAAAATTTTCTAGAAATTTCTTCCCATTATCAATTCAATGCCTATGAAGCCTCCTCCTTTTTTGTCCTAACAGGTATGTCATAGAGAAAGCAGTACAGCATTCTTAAAGTCACAATGTTTTCAAAACCATCATCCACTGCCAGCTTCAGTCCTCTCCGCTAATTTTAGCAGGGCAAGTTAGAAGCAAACAACAATTCTTCACAGTTAATGTTAGGTTCTTGTTATTTCCTCACCTTCTAGAATTGTCCTTTTCCACAGCAGTGATGTTTAACCTGTCGTTATGTAAATTCAAAACATACAAGCATCTTTATCTCACAAATGAGAGAATTTAATTTTTCTGAACATTCACTGCTACATTTTAAAATATTCTTCAAGCCAATTTTGAGCACGTTCAGCAGCACGTTCAGATTTCTAGCTACATAAGCCCCCAAATCTGAGTGTCTATACAGTAGTAACACGGCACATCCATTCTCATGCTCTTGATTATAGTATAAATGGTTTATCTCAATCAAGCCTGCTTTCTCAAGAGTCAAGGATATCCCTTTACCTGAAACAAGGTCAGAACTGAAGGACCAAAGGCATTACCCAGCTTTGTTATGCAAACACAATCTTGTTCAATAGTTGGTTTAATTCATTTTTGTCCTAATAACTGGGAGATTTCTAACTCATTGCACTCATATGTTGCTATGGCAGCATAAGATATACTATATCAGCTTCTGTGAATCCAGTCAGATTCCAAAACTTAATCCTTCCCAAGCATCAATTTGCAGAATGATAGAGTCAGGTTACAGTTTTACCATTCACACCAAACAGAGGAAAAAGTGCACGTTTCATATTCTTCACCTAAGGGACCTGCTTGGCCACTGTAAAAATAACATTCACTGGAGTTTGAACCAATTTCAGATGCACTGTGTGTTCAGCAAAATAGCTGCCTTCACTGATATCCTTTACTAGGTCCATGAACTGTGCCTGTTCTTGGTTCAAAGGCAGCTCCTGCAGTGGCAACTGTTAGCAGTATGCAGCGTTTAGACCAGAGAGCATCTGTCCCTCGTAATGCCCAAGTCCCATACAGACTTGTTATGCTAACAGACAAGGCAGTAAGTTTTCTACATTAGACCAATTAAGCAGCTGGAATCCATACTCTTAGAATGAAAAAAAAACCAAACCAAAAACCTGCAAATAACCCTTTGTTATCTATATCATCCATTTCCTTCCATGCTTTTAACAAACAGGGGTTGCAAGCTCTGCAAGTCAATGAAATATAGATGATTCAAAAAGCACAGAGAGGTTTGCTAGAAGTACAGAACTGGTACCCCATTTTGTGTGCCAGCAGCAGGAAAGCTGCTCCTTCTTTCCCTTAGGAACCTCTCTCTCATTAATTCAAAAATTCTGAACGGCATCTTCATAAAATGCAAAAAAGATGGTGTTCTCTTTTACCAGCCTTCTTGGCAGAAACAGATTGAAATTTATATCAAGTGTAGGCATATGTAATTACCCAAATATTTTTTCTATATCAAGCCGATAATTGGTCCCATTCAATATCCATTACATTCACATGAACAAATACAACCACTGAATGCCAGAAGTACATTCAGAATATTTAAAGTTTCATATAGTGAAGCCACTGACAATTTTTGAAATACTGAATTATGAATCCTGTAACACCTCAGGCTCGTGGAACAGGAAAAGATGATAAACTATATAGGTTAGGAGCTAATTTTAAAGGTAATTTGAAAACTTCTCATAGGCTTTCGTACTACTACCAGAAGGACAGAAATAAGAACAAATCAAGGACTTCAATATATATTAATCCATCACGTTGCCATATAGAGTATTACCTTTTCAGTTATATAATGCCTATGCACATTCAGTTTCTAATTTTACAAAAGAGGCAGGTCTTCTTATTCTATCTAAAGAGCATATCCATCTACAGGGCAGATTAACCATTCTGTTCTACTCAAACCCATCCATCAATCAGGCACTATCAGATTGCTAACTGTGAGCATTTGGCACTCAAGCAATTCCTTTCCTTGAAGAGTTTTATTAATATTATGGGGACACCAACCACTCTTTTTTATATAAAAAAAAAGGAAAAACCTGGAAGGCTTCCAGCCCTCTGAATATCAGCCTGTGTCAGTATATACCCAATGTGTGACCAGAGACGGAGCTCTGGAAAGCAGAGACTTGCCAGCCCCCCACCAGCGATGTGGTATGTTGTCAGGTTTCTGCGTTCAGACTCCAAATAGCAGGGAGAAACTGTACCCAGAGCAACTGGAGAGGGGTCCCTGGGTTACAGGCAGGTCCAAAGTGGTATCTCAGACCCACACCCCAACCTTCAGCTGAAAGTCAAAGCTCCAGCACCCATAAAGAACTGCTAATGTGAGGGTAATGTGTGAAAGGGTCCAGAAAGCCAGGAGAAGACAGAGATCTCTCACCATTGGTGAAAAAGGAGATGTGGAGAGAGAAATACAATCTGGCAAGGGAAGGGTGACAAAGGCGCTGCCCACAAAACCTTCACCTCTGGCAAGGACTGCTGTGAGATGGCTGTTGGAGTACAGCATTCAGAAAACCATCAGGAGCTGGTCATTTTGATTCTCTGCCTAGTAGAGCGATGGCAGTGATACGGGCTCCCAAGGGTTTTCTGAGCTCACCCTTACTGATCATCATGTCACTTTGTTAGACCCAGCACTTACACTGCACTGCTCATACAGTCCTAACAGACTCCTGTGTTACAGTGCTGACCTTTAGAGGGGTCCATCTGCTCATACTTCCTGCACTAAAGAAGGAGAATTATTAATGAAAATTGGAAAACTAACATAAACCCCACTTTTCTTCCAGGGCATGAATCCAAAGTCTAGTAGTTAATATTTCCAAGCACACATGAGCTAGCTCCAATTTTACTAATTAATGAGCAGCAATGCTCCTTACCCTTTAAAGCATTCTGGCAACAGAAATTCCCAAACCCATCTTTGAAGAGGAGGTCATGCCCTGTCACTCACACCAATGGACATGCTTGGTTTTCAAAGCTTAGGGGAACATTTTTTTCCTCTTTGAACAATTGCAAGGCTTACTGGGAGGGCTGAAACGTGGCATCTGCTCTGGGACAGACTGCAAGCCAGCTGTCCCTCTAAAAGAGGAGTTTAACCATGCCCTGAGGCTGCACCTCAGGCGCAGGTGGCCTTCAACCCCACAGCACTCTCCATCCCTCACCTGGGAGCAGGGATGGGGAGACACTTGCACTCTCTTCTTACTCCAACTTCTGCAGCTCTCTAACCGATCCACACAGGTATTAGGTAGCATTGTTCTTGAGGAGATGCAGCTACTCAGAGTAGCCCAACATTTATGAAAACATGTCATTTCACATAGAAAGTATTGTCATATTAAACAGAAAGAAAACAGATTGTTCTGAGATCAATCTAATTTTCTTTCTGCAAACAGATTTTAAAAAATGAGGACTGGGAATGCTAAACCAATTCTCATTTCTGCAACGGAATTTGAACTGACTACTATGAGTAAACAGGATTACAGATAGCATTTTTCCCCCTAAACTTCTGTCCTATTCAGCCTCGTTAGAAATTCCACAGAAGCCAAGTCCCTAGAAGTTTTTGTCATCTTCCTGGGATTTCATTAGACCTAAAAATGAAGCAACTTTTGCATAAATAATTTCATCCTACTATCAAAGCATCAGTTTGAGTTCACTTCTAATATCAGACAAGTATTTAAAAAACTTTACTCGGCTACCAGGCCTATCCAGCCCTGGACAGTTCTGTTACCATTGTAAAGCCTCACAGAATCACCAGGCAGATACAAGGAGCCACACCTTTCAAGTGCAGAGTGGTTTTGATGCCCTGGTTTCATTTGCTTGAACCATATTTCTTGTTCTAAAATAAAGCCAAGAGCTTCTTACAGAAAGTGACCACAAACAGGGCAAAAACACATATATGGGCTAGACCAGACGGTACTCACCCCCTGCCTGAAATCTGTTGAAAACAACAAATCCTGACAGATTTCAGTATAGCTCATGGATCATGGGTGTTTAAGAGTCAAAGCAAAAAAAAAAGAGACAGAGTTTACATTACTCTGCATTTTCAGCACAAGAGACAAGGCTTTAATAGACCAGAAGCACAAAAAAATCAAAGTCTCTGCTCTCCAAGCAGAACCTGTGCCAGCCTGTACATGTGGAAGGCAGTCAGATATTAAATGGGCAAAGCAAAACAGCAGAAAATCTAAAATAAAGCATCCACAATAACCTTTCTTTCAGAAAACACTCCACCGAGCACGTCTGTCCTGACAACCAGCTACTAACAATGCGTGCTACACTAAAAAAGTTAGTATCTGAGCATCTAGCAGCAGGATATCTGCTGGGTGAGAGATCACAGCTGTGAAATTTAGCTGAAGAAAATAGCAAAAGCGTTGGGGAAGTGCATAATCTTTAAAAAAAAATCTACTCCTGCACAAAAGGAGAGCTCAAGCATGTATTTTCACGGAGCAACTCAAAATGACAGTAAGCAACACCCAGAGAAGTCCATCAAAAATACATTTCTTCAGGGCATAAAGCACCACACAGAGATGGAGATGCCTTTATCAAATATTCAGCGCTCTTCTCCAAACGTCACAAGGGCTGGGGCAAGAGTCACCAAACTCCCTGTGACACTGCCCAAGTTCAGTCTTTCCATTTTGCCTTCTCACTGCCAGTCTTCATCTGCCACCGTGGTACAGCTAGAGATACACCGAGATGGGACGGGTCAGCTAGAGAGGCCGGGTGACACTTATCAAGGAAGGAAAGCCAGCAACCATAGCCCAGGGCCTTTAGCTGAGGCAGATGAAGGATGCCTGCACGCACTGCAATCGCACCTCTGCCTGCGGTGCAGATGCACCCCAAGAGCTCGGCATTTGATGGATGTCAACTCTAATCAAACATGGCAGTCTTTATGTTCCTGAAACACATCGTAACATCTTGGATTTATGATAGCAAAGAATCGAAGCTCCAGAAGGAAGATCATAATTTTGATGGTTAGGGTAGGCACTGATTAAACACTGAAATCACCTTAGAGATGGTCATAAACATACCAGCTACCTCACAAATACAGTTTTTGCAAAACTCTGGCCAAGCCAAGACCTAGCAGTTCAATATTTATAGGCACCACATGCTATATACTCTCTAGCAACAATAAAGCACCTGGAATGCTCATTGCTGAACTAAATGCTTCCTGAAGAAGAAAGACTCTTTTGCATAAGCTTCCATAAACTATGTTTTATAAAGTCTCCTTTTAAAACCACCTTTTCTCAGATGACATCACATTTGGTACACCACATCTTTCAGTGCTTTTTAAATTTCATTAAATTGTAAAACCCAGTGAGACAGAGGGAAAGCCAAGGAAATCCAGTGCTGATGTACTACTACAATTAATTAGAAATATCTCCAAGTCATCAGTGTGGGGCAAATCATTTTGAATATGCAAGGTTTGCAAGTTTCAGCCATTTGTGTAAAACTATCAAAGACTTTCTTGCTATAAAGCTTTAATTCCCATTTCAGAAGACTTGGAAGCTGACCTACTTTTTTTCATTATTAGGTCAGGAAATACATCGTACAAATTATTCCGGATGAATGTGTCACGATTTCCATATTAATAGGTTGCATCCACAACGTATAACTTCATCTGGCAGATAATAAGAAGCTTTGTTATTATTTTTCAATGCACTGGATGAATACATAGTAGCACTATTGAAGTGTTAATTAATTATACTTTAATGGAACAAGCTGAGATGGTGCCTCTGATCTACAGTATGTACTTGAGTTATGTTATATGGTGCTATAGTACTTGGAAAAGATCCTTTCCTCATTATTTGACCACTCACAAGGTTATTTGGACATCACATGGTGGTCCTGGAGGTCAGGGTGAAGGCAGGAGAGACAGGGAGGGAAAGGCTGGGCACACTTTATGTTGAGCACTATGTTCTGCTGCAGTTGCACAGTAGGATCTGTTTCCCTGTCTCCTCACTTCAGCAGGTTAAACCAGCCTCGAGTCGGACTCAGCAATGGCAGCAGCCAGGAGGGATTTTAGGCAGCATGGCACCACCATTATGGTGGGAGCAGCATGGAGGAACACTTGGTGACTATGTGCATGAGGAGGGATGTGGACCCTGAGGCTAGAAATGAAGAGGAGCATGAGATTACAGGGCTAGGCTCAGCAGGATTTCTGTCCTGAGAGCAGCCCCCTTGGTGGTGGTACCAGCAGCTCCTGACTGAGCACAGGGAGCCTCCATAAGCCACAAGAAGAGGTCATCTTGGAGAATCACAGTGTCTCCCTGCTCCTGCTGAGCTCTCCATGCAGGAGAGCTCCATTCAGGCTTGAGCCTGAAAGCACGGCCTCCCACAGAGCCAGCAGCTTTGGCAGCCTTTTGGAATGCTTGCAGGGGCTCACCAGGATCAGTTAATCCCAGGCTCCCAACAACATTCCCAGTGCAGGCTGTCCCCACTCTGAAGTGACAGTACAGCACCAGGGCTGCTGTACAATTGTCCCATGTCACCATTTGCAACTCCCAGCTGACAACTCTGTGGGAACATGGAGAGTCAGCAATCACCATTAATGTCATTAGGACCCTCCTACATCACAGTACACAACCCACAAGATCCCCTCCAGGAGCCGTGTGGGCATCATCCGCTTTAGGAAGCAACTGCTGCTATGTCAGCACAGCGGCTTATACAGGAAAGAGAAACGTGAGGCTGTCCCCAAGAACAGCCTCTGGCTCAGCCTGGAAGTAAGTGCTAAATAGAGAGTTAATCATGCAACTCATCTGCTACCACCCTGATGCATGAGGAAAAAGGAGGTTTGCAAGCTCAGCACTCTCACTCCAGAGCAAGGTTTGGGCTCATCCTAGAAGGAAGAGGAACAGGCTTTCCTCCAGCCATGGTCCTGTGAGCCAAGCTATCGCACCTCAAAGCACAAAACACGATTCAACTCTCACTCTTCTGATCGCGGTACAACCACCATACAACACTGAAGGAGAACACCAAAGCGCTACAGACACCCAAGCTGCTGCTGCTGCCGCCACTGCTGCTGGCAACTGAGGGCCCAAATATTTCACTGAAGACACTGGGGGAAGCACTCCTGCTGCAGCACAGAGCTCACTGTAGGTCTTACCGACTGAAAAGGATCCCTCATCTTGACTCTCATCAGCCACACAGACTACATGTGTCAGCTCAAGGTGCTGTGAGCTCCTAACTGCAATTTTCATGGCTGTTGGTAAAACCATCTTTAATGAGTCAACACCACAGAATGGTGTCGGAGTGATACTTTTATAATTCCAGTGAAAAGATTAAAAACTATATTGCACTCAGTACTGATCAAGCCAGATCTCTTCAAACCCGGTCGATCCTAGAACATATAATTTGACTCTCCAACGGCAATCGTGTATTTTACTTTACTATTGCTTTATAATTTTCTCCAGAATTATTTCTAAGCTTCCAATAGAAAAATTCTCCATATTTATTTTACCATGTAAGTTAACTGCAAAAACACACGTTTGGCAATAACGTGATTCCCGTACAGTTACACGGTTTCCGTGGTGGCTGCACGATATGCAAACACATCTTTTAGAACAGAATAAAACCTGCTCGAGCAGAGTAAGCATGAGCAGAATAAGCATGAAAGAGCCACCAAACACAATAGCATAACATATAGTGTTCAGTAAATTCAAAGCACTTTGCAGATGATGGGATGTCCCTCCTAAACAGGCAAGAAAACCAAGTCACACTGAGCAGGAGCATCCCAGGCAGAGCCCAGGAAGACTAAAAGGGTCATTCAATCTCCAAAGATTTATAATCTCATAAATTCTCTTTTTGGAAATACAAGTATATATATCCAGAGGATCAGGAAAAACAGAAAGGAAAGGGACATTTCCAGGATTGCCAAGGCATTGCTGTCGGCTTGTTACGTACCAGAGCTCCCACTGCAGGTTTCAAATGAAACAGGATATCTGGGGCATAAGAGGCCTCAGATATTCACTGGAACACAATTCATACCAACATCTTTGCAGTAAATCACTATTCAGTTTGGAAAATTAGAAGTACATCAACACGATAAGAGAGCTGAAAGCAGCAGATGAACTCATAATAGGTTAATAGAGACTGAATGTAAATCAATAATTTAGAGTCGCACTGGAAACTGTTAGCTGGGAGTAGGGGCATTTCCAGCTATTGCAACGTCCCTTTTGAATATAAATACCATCAACTGTTACACAGATGGCTCCACACTGGGTACATTTTAGCAAAACAAATGATGCAGTTTGTACATCACTGTTTGGAATGTTAACTAACAAGGTAGAAGCAAGGGCTACAATTTAAGTGATCTTTTAATTTTTCCTTTTTTTTTTTTTTTCTTTTCTAATCTTATGCAGAAGGGAATTATCAAGCAATGTGCAGTCTGTTACATGTCTACACCATCGGAAACATGAAACTGTTTCAGTCAGCTCAGTCTTGTAGAAAAATACATTCTCATCACAAACAGAAAGAGACCATCAAAGATTCAGCTTGGAGACCACAAATTAAAACCTGAACTATATGCAGACGATCTTGAAAGTTACAGTGCTAAGAAGTTGTACAAAATCAAGGGGTTTTTTGAAACTGCTGTGGAAAAATGCTTTTACAGAAAAAGCTATTAGATGAAAGCACCAGGGGCTAATAATGCATATCTGATACTAGAGCATGCATTATTTACCTTACAAAGTATCCTGAATATAAGTGGAGTATAATGCTCAGAATGCTACAAAAGATTTAATCCTGTACTTTACTGATAAATCAGATTAGTGAACCAAACACAGAACGGGAGGTGGTTAAGCAGAGAGACAGAAATGAAGCTGGGCAAACGGGATTTCTGATTCTGTTCCCAGCGCTCATCTGCGAGGAGGCACACAGGGCACCCAGCTCAGCAGAAGTGGCTGTCTGCAGCAGCAGCACCCTCTCCTGCATGTACCCCACACACAGGCAGGTTTATCATCTTATCTCACATTCATACCTCCTCTGGAGCCTACCTACCTTCACTTTTGCCTGTCCCAGTGGCGAGGAAGACAGGGACAGCATGGAGGAGTCACCTGCCCGCCATCCACCATGCTTCCTGCAGTCTCAGGCAGCTGCGCTGCAGGTACTAAAATGTCAAGGTGAGGATCATTCATTTGGAAATCAGCAGCATATGATTATGTTAAACTGCAGCCCTGTATATACCTGCAGTACCAAAAATACAACCCTTTACCATGCCAATCAAAGCAGTATTTATAGTGGCTGTAAGAAAGCAGCATGCCTAACATGGATGGATATGGTAACCCACCTCCCCCTTCCCAGAGATGTGATGTTTTAGCACAGGGCCTGATGCTATGAACACGCTTCATGCCAGCTGATAAACTGCCTTTTCTACTCAGAAAACAGGACAGAAGAATTAAAAATACATAAATAAATAAATACTGCCCTCCAACAGCCCTAACATTTTAATATTACAGAAAAAACCTGATAGATCAGTGCACACTTACTGCTCACGGTTGCTCTGATAGCAAGCATACAGCTCTGCCCCAGTAAAGAGTGGTAAACGACAAATCTTGTTATCATTTTCAGCCTGGCATACTATGTCCTAATCTGAAAGCTAGATAACTCTGCAGCCTTTCTGGTCTGTCTAATGAGGTGATACGGAATGGCAAAACCAGCTTTGTAATCAGAGAGGCAGTAGTTTGGATCGACTAAAAGCATGAGGTTCAGCTTAATTTATATTTATTAGGTTTGTTTCTAAGCAATGGGCCGAAAACAGATGCTTGAAGGTGCCTGGCATACTTCAGAACTGCAGAAACACCCCTGCTTTGGTTTTATAGAGATCTTTCTGTACCATGGAAGACTGCACAAGGAGCTGCACTATCACTGTTTTTACTCTTCTGGCTTCATGTTGCTTGTCACAGGGGTAAGAAAGCTCTCATCAGCTACACTGCATTAACGCTCACTGTACAACAAAGTTGTGAAAGTCAACATATGGATAGATATTATTTATTACTATTAAGAAAATTCAATTAGCACAATGCTGTAAATAACAGGAAGTAATCACATTGAAAGTGTAGGCAAAGTTAGACCATCCATTTACTGTATGTCAGGGGATTATTCACCCCCTGAAGTACCTGGGAAAGAGCTTTCCATGGCAGAACATTCTCCTACCTACCACTCAGCCAAATTTCTATACTACCTCAGCAAAGACTTGCTGCAAGATTCAGTGGCGGGTAATTATGTGCTGCTTTGAAGATACCAAACAGCAGTACATTCCTCTGTTGCTGTTTGGTTTTTAACATTGTTCAGTGTTATCAAAACAAAATGCTAGAGGTTGCCACTCAAGAGCTCCCAAGACCACTGCAGCCTCAGAACATCAGCAGAGTTCGTAGCTGCATTGAACCAAACACACACTCTTACAAGAATATGAATAAGAAAGGATGAAGAACATTGTGACACCAGAAAACTATACGTTGCAGCAAGTGCTCTTGACCACACCATGCCCAATTCCCTTTACAGGTGCCTTTTTTAAGGTGTGCTTAAAAAAGAGGGATGTGGATCTCCACTAGTCACCACACATCACTGGGTATGCCCAGAATAACCCTTGCAGCCTGACATTCACCAGTCAATTGCTGATCTTATAAAAATATTTGTTGAGCAAGATGTACATATATCCCTTTTCATTTTAGGTGCAGAAATAAAAATAATGAAGGAGAGTGATGTGGAGAGGCTTCATTATAATGAGTATATAAAAGTGCCACTGCATACTGATAATAACATCCTTCACATCTGACATTCTATTTCTTTCACAGTGGTATCATGGAACTTAAAAGCTGATGCATAATAAGGAAAGCAATGATAAAAAATGAAGTTTAAATCTGTGAACATACTTTTAAACATTTATGAAACAAGGGGTTTAAAATCTATCTATTCAGGCTCATTGTTCTATTATAAAATATTGCCCACAATGTTTTTGCTCTGCTTCCCTTTTGAATAGCAGAAAAGACTTTGATATTCTTAAAGAGAGGTGCGAGGTGCTATTTTAACTCACTCCCCTAATGCTTGCCTTTTTTGCTACTTGTAGAACAAAAAGTGATCCTAACCTTCCCAAAATAAAGGTAGATCCTTTGTTTTCCCAGTTACTGAAAGCAGTTGCGTTTGATAGTTGAGCTTTAAAAAAAAAAAAGCACCCTCAGTGTAAGATGAGATGTTCATCAGGTAAGATGAGCCATCCAGGCTGGAATTTCCACAGCATTTCTCATTGGCTAAAGTAATTTTTTACAGTCATAAATTAATGTTTTGAACATGTCAAATCTGGAACTGAATATATTACTGCTTTGAGACATTTCACTTAATCCCCTCATTACTTAAGAGCAATGCCGCCCATTCACTCGTGAAGAAGTTTGGCTGTCAAAAAGGAAGAAGTCCAGCCCTTTCCCAAGAAAAGATGAATGCTGCTGCAAAATCTGTCTGTGCAGATTCTGAATGTTTACATCAGTACCTGTTTACAACGAGGCATGGGTATAAAGCACATCCAAAGTCACTGGAAACTGAAGCAGCATGCAGGAAGACACCCGTGTCCCTAATACAGTTTGTGTGATGGGGCAAGAGCTACTGAGCAGTTTGGACGCAGCCCTGACCTACTCAAGTTTGCAAGCCCAACAGTGCATCACCTGGATTTAGGGCCACCAGAGTTTTGGGAAGGAAATGTATCTCCTACTTCCTCCTTCATGCAGAACCATCCAGGCACACTGTCCTGGTTTCAACCACTGTTTTTTGGGGGATTTTTCTTTTTGATTCTCTTCCCATTCCCACTGACAGGAGGGAGGGAGGCATAGAACAGCTATGTGGTTGTTTTAGCTGCCTCCCAGGCTAAACCTTAACACTCACCAAGTCTTGGGTTAGCCAAGCCCCCCACTCCTGCTTTGCTGCTCTCTGCCTTTCTGTTGTTGCTCCCAAAACAACAGTTTTGTTCACTTGTTTTTTAAACAGTTTGTGTGAACAGAAGGGTCTGAAAAGGAAGACAAACTGATGGAACATACTGATCTGTTTTCTACAACAGCTTACATTGTACTGATATTTGTCCCAGCTGAGTGGTGGAGAACTTTTATCAACCTCACTTTCTAGATAAGGAATGATCTACCAGGCAACTATTAGTTCAACATCATGCAGACTGGTTTTCAAAAAGAGATGGGTGACTCTGGATCTCAGAACTCCCAGGCTGACATCTAAACCTTTATGCAACCATTACGTTGGTTCCATTATGTCCCTTCAATGGAAGGACTAATGCCCTAACCGTCTGTCTTTTGACACAAAAGGACCAAAGGCTCTGCAGATGTGTCCTGTGTTTTCTATAAACAAGCACGATCAAATCTGGAAAATCCGGTGTTAAAAACTTTATAAATCTGTTCCTTTACCTTTTCAGAGTGTAAACATTTAAGTTAGAATTCATTAGGAATTGTTCAAAGTATAGCAGTAATTGCATTAAAGTCAAAAGCACCAGACCAGTGTTTAACCTGCATATCAGTGTATCTAAAAATAAATCATAACTGGGATTTATGCTTGAGAATTTTGTAGGAAAGTGAACATCCCCTCTCTGCCCCCAGCCACAAAAAAAATAAAGCCTACCAAAAACCCACCCACCAACGATAGAAACAGAAAATCCTAGCTCTTCCCTTTCATATCCTGGAAATTTAACCTGAAAAAAAATAAGATTCAATTGTTATCCCTTTCCAGTGCTTTCCCACATGTACTCAGCTTGATTAAAGCCCCAGACAAGAGGTGATAAGATCACTTCAGCTTCTACAACAGGATCTGCAGTGGTTCAACAATTTCTGAGGGCAGCAAAACATACTATGGCAGCACTGTGCTCTTCCCAGCTGCTGTGATACTGAGAGGCAACAGGTCACCTTTCACTGCTTTGTCTGAATTTTTAAAAAATCAGAAGCATCATCTATGCAAATGTATTCAACATCTGGACTAATGGGAAAATTTCTTCCTATTTTAAGGCAGCAGATCTGTCAAGGAACCTGCTGCTTTACTGAGAGTGAGGCACTCCAGCAAGCCCGTCTGCTGGAGGGGACACAAGTAACTGGGAGCACAACAGGGGCAGTCAAAATACCCCTTCAGAGAAAGCAAAGCTGCATCCCTCATTTGTTTACAAATTATTCTGGAAAGTTTCCCAGATTACAGATATACTCCTCTACTTTGCAGCCCCATGGAAAAGAGTGAAAAAGAAACCTGGATTGCTGTCACCAAGAGTTTTGGGAAGCCGCCTCTTCGCTACCATACTGTATTATCCTAGGTCCTGATAAGATATCTTTTCTCCCAGTTGTCTCACATTGCAGAACGGGCAAAATTTCAGTATCCTCCTGCAAGACTATGAGATTCAAAGCAGTGGAGTTTCTTCCTGAAGTCACTGACCACCAGTTAGTTCAGCAGCAGCATTTTTCCCTTGCTAGAAATAAATAAATAACAACCCAGCAAGCAAGCAAACAAAAATTCCATCAACCCAAAAGAAACCAAGTTATATTTAGAAGGTTACCATTTATCTTTCCAGCCTCTGTAGTCAGCAATGTAGACAAGCACTTCTCACAGTCACTTTTGAAAAATCACAGAGTAGATAACAGCAATATTCAGCTCACCATGTTTGCTATGTTTGAACATCTCCTGGAACACTTGTGTTGCTTCAGTGTTGAGTAAAAGGAGCAACTCCACATCCTGGACGTGTAAGATTTGCATGGAAAGGTGAATCAACTTCACACTTCTCAGAAAGGTTACATTAACCTTTTATTTACATGGCCCAACTCCTTGGGGGGGGGAGGGGGGGATTAAAAAAAAGTTTAAAAATCACTTTTGTTAATCCCTTTCTCTCTGTGAGAGACTGTGATGAACCAAAATTGATCCTTGGGAACAGCCAGCATATTACTTGGCATGGCACGCTCTGTTGAAAGAGGCATCTTCTGTCATACTGAAACACAGATCAATTTAAAAATTAAACTTCAGCAGCAGATAAAACCACTACCATCAAAACCCATGGAAACAGGCTGTGCAGGTTGCTGACTGGAAGTCCCACTGGTTTGCACTCTCTCCTGAGGAGAAGCTCTCTCCAGCAAGCACAGAGCAGCACCCGGGCTAACAGCTCTGCCAGGTTTGTTGCCTGGGATTGTGCCAACCTCAGCAGAGGACAGAAGGGAGGTAAGGGCAGTGAGGGGAGGACAGCAGCCCCATTGCTGCGGGAGAAGGAAGCGATGGCAGCTGTTCAACTCAACCCAGAAATGCCACTGCACTCATAGATCCACGAAGGGAGGGCAGCAACATTCAGGAAGCAAAAATGCAAGGGCATATTCTACAAATGTACTTTAAAGATGAAATAAATACATACAAGATTACAAATCTTAATTTTTAAAAAAATTATAAGACAAGAAAAAAATAGCCCAACAGGAATTCAAATTTCTTAGTAATAAAAAAATCATTCCTTTGAATATGTATCCAGCTTATATAAGCTCATGATTAGTGTTTTAGTTGGTTTGGTTTGGGTTTTTTTTTTTTCTTCCATCTACTGACCTCGGGCTGGTGGCTCTTTGAAAATCCAGCTGGCCAATATCAAATCATTGAAATTTTTCAGCTGACACATTGTTATGGCAACATTTTCCTATTAAAAACATGTGAGAAATTCTCACTGCACACTAAACCTCTGCTAACGCAAGTGCTTACTTTGAAGGATCATCTCAAATGTCAGACAGGCCCAGATACAGGAAGTTATACCTCAAACCACAGTCAGTCACCACCACTAGAATGAGAAGAACCTGAGTAGCAGGGGGTCTGTCATCTCTTCCAGGTCTAAACGCAACTCTGCCAGGTAGGAAAAACTAAGAGTGGACAAGAAGCATGGGCACAGCTTAGTAAAAAATTAGAGATGTCACAGAGATTTGCAAAGGTCTTTTTTCTTGTAACATTTTACATAAAACACCTGAACACTTTTCGTTTAAATATTGCATGATAATGCAACAAAATGCTGGAGTACCCCAGAGGAGGGAGAGTTACACAAGCGACTAAACCACCAGGACTTCCCTAGACAGTCACATTAAGCTAAAAACCTAATGATAAGCAAAAAAGATATTAAAAAAAAAATCCCTGAAAGGCCCACTAGACCAAACCCCATAAAAACCCCAACCAGAAATCTGGTAAGTGGGTGAGGGGAAAATTCATAAAGACAGCTACTAATTTTTGCTGTGATTCACTCAGTGAGTAACCCCCACAGCTGCTGCTCTCCAAGCAGCAAGGAAAAGTTGATGAGGGTACAAAATAGCTGATTAAAGAGGTTTCTATGATGCTGTGGGATCTGCAAGCATAGAGCTCAGGGCAAGGATGGTCCATTGCTGTATATCCATGAACCTCCTTATCCTCACAGCAGTCAGAGGGGATAGCTGATTTCTGCAGGCAGATTGTGCCTGTGGTGCCTGCAGGACCAGCACCTCACACCACCAAGACATCTTGCCTACAGGTTGCTGCAGAGATGACAATTCATTTTTAGGCATTTTGCTGCTCTCCTGCTGTGGTATCACATTAATAACTTTGTAAATCACTCACATAAGAAGGGTGAATTCAACGAGCATGGGGCTCTTCCAGAACCTGCTTACTGACCCATTATCTTAAACACTGGGTTTGTTATTGCACTGCTGCTGTTAACAATTCCTTACATCCAAAGCATCAAGAATGCAAAAGATGTTGAGCTTTTCAGCATAGCCTCTGCCCCTCTCTCTCACACTGGTGGCATTTCCAGCATGTTTGTGGCTGGTGTGAGGGATCCCAACTCAGCCATTCCAAGTCCCTGCCCAGGTGTTTTCCTTTACCTGCACCTGAACCCATCGGTAACAAGCTGAAAACTGGCCTGCTGCAGACCAGGGTGGTGTTGGTACATAAGAAAGTCCAGACACAAGCTGCATTTGCAATTTTAGGTTGCAGTTGAAGCATCCTACAGAAGAAAAGATGCAGTCTGATAAAAGCAGGGAAGGAAAGTTTGTTTGGTTTTAACTGAAGCATTTGTCTTACAGAGAGCACCTTTTATGTGCCTGCATGGCTAGGGAGGCAGACAAATAGGGAAATGAGGTCTTTTATATCTTGACTGCTTCTTGGCGTCAAAACTCTTTAGTACCAATTTATAAAATGAAGCTGAGATTCTTGCAGCCCTCAGGATAATCAACTAGCTGACAAAAGTGAAATCACATCTTCCAGACTCGTTCATTAACAGAAGAAGGGCCCACATTAGGGAAGGGTTTGCTTCACCAAGAACTGTTAGCAGGCAGCTCTACATCACCCTGTCTTCAGAGTTGGATCCTGCTTTGGCTTGCATCAGAGGAAAAGCCAACCATGGCCTATTACTGCTATTTTTAAGACTAAAACTGCCTTAGGCTGAGCTGACACACATTCAAGAATGACACAATTATCTCCATCAACAAGACAGCAGGAAGAGGAGCTGCAGACACCTTTGAGTATAAGGGATTACGCCCCTGGTAGTCTCTTCAGGAGAGCTCACTCCAAGCTTGTGCAACTGCCACTGGAAAATAATGCACAACCCTTTCCCATCATAGCCTGTTACCAAAGGTTTCAGCTTCAGAGTACCAGAATTGGTGAACTAAACTTTAAAAAAATGTCACCAGAAAGGAGAACAGAGTGTTGCTGCCACCATCTGTCAGAGGCACAATGAGAGCAGGGACATGGAAGTGTCCCAGGAATTGTCCCAGCAAAAGTACAGCTCCAGGGCACAAAACCACCACATGCAGGTTCCTTGGTCAAATGAGCACCAGCCAACAGAAGACAACTGCTAGGCACAGACTCCTTTATACCACCATATGCAGCTGGCACTGGCATAAAGTCCTCACACCTAAAGCTCATCCAGTGGTGGGAAGGAGGTATCTCCAGCCAGCCTGAAACATAATGAAAACAGAGAGAAAAACTTTTCCAAGCAATAGTTTCAGTCCTGGAGTGGCAAGTTGCTCTGCAATCCTGGAGTTCAGCTCAGCTCCAGAAAGCTGTTCAGACAAACACATAGGGAAAAACCTGCAGTCAAGAAGCCAGCCCTTACCTACCATTACTTAGAATCAGGTCATGGAAGAGGGTACCAGATATCTTGCCCTGCCTGCTAACTATTTACCAAAACCCAAGGGGAGAAAACAGCTACCTGAGGTGAAGAAAGAGCTTCAGAGAAGGTTAACTGCTGGGAGAGTCATGCAAGAGGTGGCCACGAGCAAAACAGAAACACCTTGCTTGCAGCTGTGTATCACTTACGCCATGCTCAGCAGGAATGCTGATGGTTCCCCTTCCTGCATCTCCTTAACTCCCTCTATGCCTGCAAGGAGGAAGTTGTTTAGCTTGCAGCAGCAGAGATAAGCAGGGAAAGGCAGAAACATCATCTCTCATCTTGTGTCTCTGCTGTGACAGAACATTAGTGCTTTTACTGAACAATTTACCAGTATTGCTTGTGAAAGGGAAGAAACAACTCTGAGTGAAGGAAAGAACTGAGAACAGAGCCAGCTGGGAAAAAAGATTTCCGTAAAACTAAATTTTAGCCAAAGCCCTTTTTTACCCCCCTATGTACATTTCTCTGTAGGAGACTTCAAATACTAATTACTCTAATGAGTTAGTCCATGGGAGAAGAGGCAAACATGCAGTCCAACACTTGGCCAGTTCTTGCTGATATACTCTCCAGAAGAACAATATTTAGCATTTTACACTAATGGCTGGGATCCAGTAACTAATTAATCCTCTCAACAGAGGTATATGATCTTAATTTTTTTTCTTAATGGTAAAAAAAAAAGTGCACTATCTTATGCCAATCTGCAATTACAAAATGTTCACTTCTTTCCCAGAGAACAGGAATGTTATTTTAGGGCCTGGTTTGCACTAGCTCCACGCTTCCTCTGAAGGCAGCATTCGCTAAAAACAAAGTGCATCATGGTTAACTGCTGCCAGTCACCTAAAAGTCCAGATGTTCAACAAAAATTAGCTCCCTTAAATCCATTCAGGGAACTAGTTTCATAGTTTAGTGTCTCTATAGGGATGATGATGTTTATTTCCCCAGCAAGGTCTAAATTAAATTCAAGCACATTTGAATATACAGCAGCATCTATCATGGTGGCTTTCCAGCCACGTGTTGATATAGTTTATAGTCTTGCTGTCAGAAAATACTGTCGCATGCCTATCAAGAGGAGACTTCAACTCCATCCCTGAGGCAGAATATTCTCTGATGGCTAATATAGCTGTGCATCTGAAATGCTCTGTGTGCAGCCTACTCAAAGCAGCCAGAAGAGCCTCGAGAGACTCTTGTCCCTGGCTTGGACACATTAAAGCTGATTTCTGCCTGGCTGTACAGCAGGACTGCGTGGAGCAAGTGAAGGGGATGGATTTAGATGCTGTTTCCAGGGCCATAAGCGGCTCCAGTGTCACAGAGTAAGTCATCCCCAGGACTGGCCCATACTTAAACATCACACAACCCCTGCTTTTGGCTCTCCACACAAAATCAAGCTGACCTCTCTGCTCCTTACAGCCAGACCATTGTTCAACCCATTCAGAAATGGGTTAAAGAGCCAAAAATGACAGCAGCTGAGGAGGACATGTTCATGCAAACAGAGCCTTCAGGAAGCCTGCAGGTCTGTTGCACACAGCCTTTACATGTTCACAGTGGTAGTTAATTGATTTATTCTTCCAAAGGTTTGAGAGCAGGTTTTGGGGTTTTGTCTTTCTGATGCAGAAATTGTTTAAGTATAAAAGCACAGGCTGTATGGCACTTCCTAGGATGCAATTCACTTTCAGTGCAACAATGAATTTAGGTAAATTTTCATTAATATGTAAAGGGGTAACTTTCAAAGATGCACAGACTCAGTTTGTCGAGAATTCTTAGCCAGACCAGGCAATGACCATCAGGCAATGACTCACATCCTGCACACTCAGGTTGGCATGAATAGTTTTCAGCCCTCTTGTATCCAAAGTGAATCAGCATAAAACTTGCCACATTGCAGCAAAATCTAATGCAAGTCACACTTGCAGTTACACTCATACACAGTAAATATTAGATCTTTCTTTGGTAGGAAATGGTTATAATCATGTTTGTGGTGCAGACAGCTAACATCTTCAGATAATTTCCCTATGGTGGAAAACTGAAGAGGTACAAAACATTTCAAGTGTTAACTTGTTTAATGCCTCAAAATCTTCATCATAAAACCTCTTCTTCCTCCCAAATCTCATTAGAACAGGACACAAGACTAGATGGTTTTAGAAAGATAAAGTATGCACAGAACAGATGAGAGAGCAGATCCCAACAGTGATATCCAGCCACCACACTCTGCTGTTCAAGCAGTCTGCTGACATTTTACTACTGGTGGGGAAGCTGGCCAAGACCACAGAGTTTCCAGTGAACACTGCCCAAAATGAACAGGTTTAGCCAAACCTGAAAGCAACATCCACCAGTGCCCTGTGGTGAGGGCAATGCATCACATAACATCACTCCATAGAAGCTGTGACTGTAGAGGCATAATAAATTATATCACAGGGCAACACCACAACTCTCTGAATAACCACAGTTTTGAGGGGAGAGAAGTGCAACAGCTATGGTGTGGTCCAGGCCAGGAAGCTGGAACAGGATTGAGATACCTCTGACACATGCTCTGAGCCTGGACCTGGTGTGGACAGATGAGTAAAAATGCAGAAGGTGGAAGTAAAAGATGATGAGGAGTGAACATTTGCCCAAAGATAAATAAAAATCAAGGCACTCATATCTGAGAAGCTCACACACTGCCTTCCATGAGGGTTCACAAGACATGAAGGACCTCAGCCGACAAGGTGAAGACAGAGGCAGAAAAGGGCATCAAGGAAGAATGACAGAGGCAGAAGAGGAGAAGGGCAACATCTGTGAAGTCAGGCCATAGGGAGCACAAATCCTGCCAGAAGGTGAAGCGAAGTCATGGCTTCTCTGAAGAAGCATCAGACCCACGGCCTGCCTCAGGACAGAAATGACCAACATATGCTCAGGGCTGGAGGCCTGCACCATTGCAGCAGGCAGCAGCGAGGCAGAGCTGTGGTAATGAAGGAGGAGCGCTACATTCGCTGTATTGGCAGTGAATGCCCTGGGGCATCAGACAGAGTTGGAGAGGAGACACAGAACAGAAACAGCTAAAAAAGCTGCACATGTGAATAAGGCTTTCTAGGAATAAAAGTGGAGGATGAACCACCAAAACAGACAGCCCCTCAAAAAAAAACCCCAAACAACCCAGCATAGCAACAAAAACAAGCCAAACAAAAAATAACAACTCCAAAAAGAAAGAAAAAATAAAAGGCTTCAAAACAGCCTATAAAACTACAGAGCTACTCACCAAACTGATCCCTGTGTATAAAATCCTGAGACTGCGGAAGCTACATTACTTAAAGTTCCTTAGCAAATATATTACCAAAAGCACACTCACAGATACTGACTGAGGACAACTTATATTTTCAAAAGATTGTTCAAGCACACGATTACTTCACTGACAGTTTTTCCAAGAACTACAAACCTTTAAGTCTCAAACTGGGAAATCAAGACAGAAAGCACTGATAGCCTCGGAAAGAAGGCCCTGTGTACATGGTAGAGAATGACAGGTTAAGAAATACAGTCAGGAAAGTATCTGAAATTATGAGGATTCTAATGGGACTACCTGAAAGTGAGATAGGTTAGAACCAAAGCTTCAGGCAGAGGAGGAAGGTACAGATCTGATACAAGAAGGATAAAAGGACAGCATACCCCAAACTGTATCACTAAGAGAGTCAATATTAGCTGGGGTGATCCAACAGCCTGACCAAGAGGTCCCTTTGTTAATGAACTGGAAAGATTTTCTCCTGTGCACATAACAGTTTCTGCTTTTTGAGCATAAATAGAGAGTTTTGTTCCAATTGATCTGCCTTGATGCCTGTTCTAGTAGAGAAATGCAACATCTTTTGCCAGCATCTGAAGAGGTCACCATCTGAAGTCGACCTGCATCCTTTGACTGCTTTAATACAAATGAGACTACTGTATTTTGTATTTTCTAAGCATCTTTGAAGCCAGCATCAAAGAGAAAACTAGAAGCAGGAAAATATTTGTCTTTGCTCACATTTTTCTATCAGCAGACTCCAGTGCTGATCAAGATGACTTCATTCGAGGCAGTCCCTCAGCTGTCCCAGACTGATAATCTGCCCCCATGTGCTGGATCCCTAAATCATGAAACATTTGACAAGGCTTCAAAGTCACTTCTTATGCTTTGCTAGAAACTGAATTAATTTTCCCCTCCTCTGCGTAAGGAGAAATACTAATTCTTATTACACATCCAAAGAACCATCACAGGATGAATCACCTAATGAATTACTCAAGTATTTGATTCTCTGCAGATAGCCTCATTTCCTACACGCTTCTCTATTGCTTTCTCTTACGGCTTATCCAGTACAATAAGCCAAAGCATAATTCCCAGTGTTCCAAAGCAACATGATAGAAACATTAGTAACTGGACAAACATTTCATTTCACCCTGGAATTTGGACAGCAGGCTGTCTCCTCTACAAAGTGTTTCAGACACTGTTGAAACATTTACTATGTAAGGCTAAGCCAACCATACAGAGCTACATTATAAAGTTTTGTGGTGGCAGGCCACCCATTCCAAACACAACACACTTTCAGGCAGACATGCAAAGTCTAGCTGAAATCAAGGAAGGAAACTTAGATCTTCTATTTTGGGGAAAGCTATGAAAACAGTGGTCATACCCATTGCGTGCCCCAGGTTTGAACCATCAGGTTTAACTAAATTGTTCTACCCCATCCATCCTCAACTGCCTCTCAGCCCACCCTCCCTATTCAGCAACATCTCATTCAACACAGATATTAAAGTAGGTTCCCTTGTGCAGAAAGAGTAACTGTTACCCAGCAGTGTTAGCAGGCTCTTACACTCTTCCACAAGCCAGCGCAAGAGGTGCATATCATCCTTCACATGCCAGCTCATTCCTCTTGCTAGAATTATTTCAGGATGATAATACAGACCTAATAAAAAGGCAGTTTCTTCCACTTCCAGGACAGTACCTCAGAACAATACACACACACACACCCCCAAGGTAGTAGAAATGAGGAATTTTTCATTTCAGCATTACATTATTCAGAGGAAAGAACAGCCAGAGAGCAGCAGAGAAGTCAGCCAGAATTACACTAGTGAAGGAATATTTTAGGCAGTAAATGCAGACAAGAAAAAAACAAGTCCTTGGGAAAAATAAAAACTAAGGTGCTACATAGCAGAAATTCCAGTTCTGTGTAAAAAGGATCCCACGACAGTGCTGAATTTGCCATAAGAACACAGCATGTTAACATAATAGCTGTAACCACTAATGTTTAGCATTGTCTTCTTTCTTCTTATCCAACAGGCCAGAGAATACACTCCAAAGAAATTACAACCATGCTGATTTGTGATTTTTTTGTATGACTATTGAAACTCATGAGAAGAAAATCTTAGATTAGAGCAATCAAATAACCATGAATTTCAAGATATATATACTCTGAGGCCCTATGGAGTTGTATTCCCTCACAGGTTCTACAGCTCAGTTTTTCCTGCAACCGTATAGAGTGATGAAGATATGTATACTCCAGTTACAACATATCATGTAAAATTAAAGTGACTGCTCTCAATAAGCATTAAAAAAAGCAATGAAATGAATGTCAGAAGGGTATGTAAGGAACTTCTGCTTAAATGTGCAACACAACACCAAGACACCAAACCCTATTCTAACAAACTGCAGAACTGCACCCAGGATCCACTAACATCACTGTGACAAAAACTAGTCTTAACAGCAGTAAGAACACTACAAATAGGACTGCTATTAGCAGGATGCTCACAGAAACGACACTCAATTACCCAGTTTCTCTGATAGTACAGGAATGTCCTCTCCCATCTGAACCTGTGCCCCAGCACTGCCTCAACAACTTGTCACCATGCCTCCCAACAGAGCGATATTCCTCTCCATCCATTTGAGGAATTCCAGGAAAAATAAGCCTGCTCAGCTTCAATCATTTCCTTTTTATTAACTGAACTCACTCAGTGCTTCTTCATCCATTTCAACACAAACTGTTCAGACAGAAGATCAGTGTAGGCAGCCACTCATCACCTGTCAAAGCTGTCAATGCAGAGGTTGCATCCCTGATGTAGCATTGGCATGTCTCATAACACATATCTTTATGACTAACAAAATTTCAGACTTTTTTTAATAAAGCAAGATTTGTGACAATGAAAATTAATTAATCTTCAGGAGATAGACTTTGTCCTATTATCATCTCCACTGTGCCAAGTCAGTTACATATCTACAGACTTCTGTAAACATTTGGATGCCTCAGCTGTCCTCTGTAAACGATTGGAGGTCTGTCCGTGGTCTTTGTCCAGATATTTTGCTGTTAATTTCCCCTCCCCCTCATGAAAGTGTTTTTGAACAGCACTGTACTTTATTTTTCCATAGGGCTGCACTCAGACAGGTTGGAATTTTTCTAGTTTTGCTTCAGCTTTTTTTTCTGACAGTTACTTTAATACAAGTTACCTCTAAACTGACAGCCTTTCCCCAAGGTGCCGTGCTAGCAGCCATGCCTTTACACTTCTAAGCAGATTTCTCTCCACCCTGAACTGAGAGATGCAGCCCTCCAGCTGTAGCCCAGCACCTTACTACACCGCATCCTTTGTTAAGCCCACACCTCAGTGACAAACCAAAAAGACAGACAGGATGTATGCAGGTGCCATGCCTGGAAATGATGATCTGTGAGAAACTTTTTATGCATCTTTCCACCCTCACCCACCCATCCCAAGGGGCAATGGCTGCAAACTGGAGCATAGGAAGTTCCGCGCCAACATGAGGAAGAACTTTTACACAGTGAGGGTGACAGAGCACTGGAATAGGCTGCCCAGGGAGGTGGTGGAGTCTCCTTCTCTGGAGATATTCAAGACTCTGGATGCCTATCTGTGTAATATGAGATAGGGAGCCTGCTTTGGCAGGGGGGTTGGATCTGATGATCTCTCGAGGTCCCTTCCAACCGCTATGATTCTGGGATTCTGTGATCCCACACCCACATTTGCTCCTTTGGACAGATCCTCAGGAAACTTTTCACCCTGCATGGCTTAATCCTGTTTGGGCTTTGCCCTGCAGACCAGAAACTCCCACTGTCACCAGAACCATATTGCACAAACAGACAATTAATCTCTCCCCACTACATGAAAAACAGCCACAATTGGCATAGCCATCAATTATAAGTAGGCAAAGTGCTCGTGTTTGTTCTATAAGTCTGTTTTACATACCAAAATATAAAATAGCTGTTATTTCATAGAAATGTAATTATTTTCTCCTGTTTCACCTGGTGTCAGTACCACTGCTCTGGCAAAAAGCCACCAGCATGTATATTATAAAAGGCAGAAAGAATAACGTTGCAGATGCAGCAAGGAGATGACAGTACAGGCTGTGTGAAGTTACAGGCATTCCAGCAAGCAGTGAAAGGTTGAAAGATACAGGGCCAAATTATTAACTGCAAGGGCATCAGCTGGGTATAATAACTGTCAGAAATGCACCCAAATAAGACGATACAGCACAACTGATAGGACCTGATGAAGACATACTTCAGTAAACAATGACTGACTCTAGAAAGCCAGAAAGACTCAAAGGCTCAACCAGATGTATGGAAACAGAACTCCAGGGGGAGAGGCATTAGCCCTCAAACAGTTAAATTCAGTGGGAAGGTTATTCACAGAGAAGTTTTGTTTTGTAGGCTTATTCTAATTTAGAAGGAAGCACAACTGATGCTGCAACGTCCAACCCCAAACCTATTGAGGCTCATGGCCCTTATACTGCTGTAACAAGCCTTAAGTCCACAGTCTGCAGGAAACTGGGGATGAAGACAGAGAAACTGCATTTCTACACAGAGCAGAATTCAGGACAGTATAACTCCTACACCCTTCTCTTCATCCCAGCTAATCCTGCAGGAGCAAGCCTAAATGGGAGGGCTACTTGTGCCAGGTTACACATGAGAATGGAAGACTTCAAGCACCAAAAAGCCAGACACAAAAGCAGTTGCAGAGAAGGAACTACAAACAGAAAGGCATTGGTGTTCTTTTCTCCATTCCTAATCCAAACTTTGTACCACAAAAATACCAAATGAGTCAATAGCCCAAAAGAGAGTCATTCCACATGTTAAAACTATGCAGGCATAAGCAGGTGCTAATACCGTAACCAGTTTAGATCTTAAGCAGGTGACTGCTACACTCACCTGTCTGTGCTTTGCCTCCTATTTCTGCCAACTCACATCTTAAAACATCTTTACAACCACCTTGCACAGAGGGAAAACCTCATCCCTTACCTGGTGCAGCGCTGCCTGCAGGACCAGAGATGGACACCATGGAGCTTTCTGAGCACTCAAACCAGCCCACTTGTTTTCTTCTGCTTGCAAATTCCCTTCATCTCTGGCCTCACTTACAGATAAAACTAAGCCTCTACATACAGACAAATCCTAAATATTGACAGCTTGTAAAAGGCTTAGAACTGAGGATTGCTATTTCATGGTGTAATTTGCTTTCCAGAGCAACCCACATTTCACTAACGGAGTAGAAGCTGTTGGATATTCAGAGAAAGCTTCCAAACTGCATCTAAGGAGACAAGCGTGGCACAAGGCACTGGGAACAAGCACTATTTGCAAGGTGCCAAACACCTAAGAAAAACTATGTACACCTGCATATGAAAGTATAAAGCCAACAGTATTCCCCAAACGCACAGCACTGGGTGTGCACTGTGAGTTTTGTTCTGAGTTTTAAGGAGTAAGCAAAAGCCAACAGAGCCTCACATTGCAAAAACATTGGTTTTTTATTTTGATGAGCTTCTCAACTCAGTTTGCTGCTTGTGTGAGCACACAGGATGCAGTAGAGCATGGGCAGGAGTAAAAGCCTGAGGATACCAAGAGTGTTTAATTCAGCATCAGTGTTGACCTATAGCCCATAGCTGACTTTACAGACACTGCTTGTTTTTCTTTCACAGCTCTCAACAGCAACGTTTCACTATTTTCTCATATTTAGCCTTTTATTACCAAATGCTAACACCTCATTTCCAGAAGCAGACCCTTTGTAAAACTGATTTTACTAAGCTGATTACTTAATATGTCAAGTTCATTCTTTTAACGATACTCAGTATTTTCTGCTTTCACACTTCATGGAAAGCACACCCCATTCACATCCGCATTGCTGACTGATGTTCCCAGTCTCACCGGCTCACCGCACCCTGAGGCACAGCTGAATGGCCTTCACTGGCCAGAGGGAGACACTTTGCAGCAACAGATCTTATACTCTTGAAACTGCGTGCTTCAGAAATTCTGCACCAATTTGACAAATAAATTATAAAGTACCTTACCAGTTTCAGCAAAGTACTTCTGATTTGCATTTTTGTAGCTAAAAATAGGATTCAGGGGAAAAGTCCAAGACAGGCCCAGCTTGATTCAGTTCCCTGTTTATTCCCAGTGCTAAGTGAGTCAGCTAATGAGAAGCTTATGGGACAGGCAGCGTCACTGGCCTTTTCTTGAAGGTCTGCTTGGAGACAGATGCAGTACCGCAAGCATTTGAACACTGATCTTCCCTGCTCACAGCAGTTCTAGATAGAACAACTTCCAGACACCAAACAGAGATAGATTGGGGTCACAGCAATGCAGTGGCCTGGGAAGGTTTCCTTGGACAGCAACGGTGCCAGGTTTCCATCCTGCCCCTCGGCACAATTTCGTTCTTAGCTTGTTCCCAGCCTACGCAGGGTGTGCATCTCACTTCTGACATTTCTAAACATTTCATTTAAATCTCACACTAATCACAGCTGCAGACTTGCCTTGAGGGCAGTCCAAAAATCAGCTGTCCAATATAACACTGATTCAGAGGTTAACTGTGGTCTTTAGATTGCCATAATAAGAACTGAGAAGATACCAATTGCTAATGAATTAATGACACATGTACTCACACTTATCTTGAAGCAGAAACCTCTTTCCGCCCACTGCTCACAACATGGAAAAAATATCCTGCTTAACCCAGCAGCTAAGATATACACACTTGTAATTCAAACAAAAGACATTTCCTTCTTGTAGACAGATATGGCCTGTCAAATCTGAGGAAGCAAACCAAAAAGTTTGAGAAACTTCTTTCTTGAGCATGAGTCAACAGAGAATCAGTGCAATGTTTTCTGCAGATCACCATCTTTCGTCTATTTACAAAGCACATTCATTTCATAAATTAGGACTTAAATATTACTACATCTAATGAATACCATAAAAGAAGCCACATTAGTCTGGCTTTGAGAGTGGGCAGTGGTGAGATGCATAAAGGATCAACCTCATCTAACTGTTTCCATACTATCTGCCATGTGAGGCAAGGTAACAGATGTGGAAGCACTCTTACCTTTGTTCAAGTCTCTCAAGCCAGAAGCTTTCATAACTCATACCTGCTCATTCACCAGCCATTTCTTGTTATGCCTCCCTCACAAACGAGGCATCTATAGAGATGGTTGTAGCTTGCTGACCCCTGCTATGTAAATAACACCAGTCCCACACTTCCTGCAATCCCACCTGCAGCCAGCTCATCTGATCCTTATTAGCTCTCCCAGGCTCAGGTAACTTCCATCATGTGTTTATAAACTTGCTAGCACAATGACGTCTTTTCTCAAGTCTAAGGACATCAGTAAAACATGTTCATTAATATACCATGTTATAAAAATCCAACCAATGAAACTGTGTTTAGTAAACCCAAAATTACTATAAAGAAAAATATTTACAATGAGGGATGGAGAGGATGAAGGTCAGAGGGTGCAACAATAATTACATAAACTAGGGGGGAAAGGAAGCAAAAAGATTAAGGAAGCTTTGAAAAGACAGGCAGCCATTAGCTCAGTCTCAAGCCACCTTTTCATCCTTACCTGCAGCGAGTTTCTTGCTACTCACCAGGTCTTTGACACCAAGAGGAACCAGGATCAGGCTGAGCAGAGGTCTGACTCAGCTCAGCATCTCCCATGTTATAAAAGCTGTGTGGCTTCATCCAGAGCAGCCCTTTGTCCCAAAGTGGGATTACATATAATCCCCTGACTCAGAAAACTCCTTCACTACTGCTATTACTGGACACAGAGAGTCCATCACACAGACCACTTGCAGGCTTCCCTCAGCCTCCCCTTGGGGCCTGCAGGATGCACCCAGGCTGCATGGATTGTGGGTGCCCCAAGATATCTGCAGAGCCCCTTCTCATGGGTCCACTACCCTGCACACCACCATCACCCTCTGCACACATCAACTGGAAACACGAGCAAGTAGAGAAAAAGCCTCTGAACTTATCAGTTCCATCAAGAACCCCTCTCTTCCTCTGATTCCTATCTGTACAAACTAACTGTGCACGCAGTGGCAAGCACTGGCTCCCCAACCAAAGCAGCAAGAGTTGCACATGTTCAGGGATATTTTTTTTAGTTGGTCTTTTTCTCTGGTGGGACCCCAGGAAATTTTGACTTCTCATAGTTCTGGAAAGCTACACTTCATCTCACCACCCCAATCTGCCCACCAGTTCCCCAGCCATAGCATGGGGTTCAATTCCTCTTTCTCCCATCACTCACCCTTTATGGGCTGCTATTCTACTCACGAAGGTCTTCCAGCTGACATTGCTTGTGGCTCACTGTGGAGGCACAGCCTCCCTTTTATTCTTTGTGTACCATCAGAAGTAGCTATCCATCATGATTGTACAAAGCACTAACAGCTATTTAAAAAGAGACTGGCCCTACACAGGGTCCAAGTAAGCCAGTGCTTTGCCCCATGCAGCCCTGTTCCTGGGACCAGAGCATTACAGTTCCTGCAGCTCAGATTTACCACCACTTTTTCTCTTAATGCCCAGTGTAGTCTTGCTGCAGCTCATCTTCCACTGTGTTTTAAAACTGATACCAGCTTAAAACAGTAGTGAGATGGTTTTGCATACTTTAAAAAAAATACTATCCTGTTCACTGTTCCTTTTCCATATTCCTTTGAGAAAATGTTTAGCAACAGCTCCTAACCTCTATCTGTTCTGGAACCAGACACATCTGATTACACGTTCTGTGGTGCTGTTAAAGCATGAAGGTGACCCTCTTTCTGAAGATAAAAATTTACTTCAGAAAAAGAATGTGTAAAAATGCAGTCAAGCCATCTGTATCTTTGGTTTCATTGCCCCAGAATGGACTGCCCATCTTACATCCAACTCAGGCTAGAGAGGAACACTTGGAAGTAGTCCAGCATTAGGTCCTTTGTGTCTAAACTGAATTTTGGGGAACTAAACCTAGCTATATCTGTGATACCAGGTCATGCATTCAACACTAAGGAAAGTAAGATAGATTTCTACCCTTAAGTGGTTTGGGGTTTTTTGTGGCTCTCATAGCTTAAGATAGATTCACCAAGAAACATCAAACAGCTACATAGTGTAACAGACTCCAGAAGAGTTGATTTAGTAAACTAAGACCCTTTAAAAATTTACATCACCTGTACCGAGGTCTAAAGGCAATGAGATAGTATGAAGTCCTTCACAGGCTTTACATTTTGGGCCTTCTGCACATAAGGAACCCAACAGGAATGCAGCCATGACCTCCTCTTCACACTGACTGAGCTAGATCACAACATAGTGCCTTCCATGAAAGAAAACATAAGAATTAAATATTATATTCTCACCAGGGATCACTGGCTTTTAATAGCCCTGTTTCTGGAGGATTACCACTTGCACTTTGCAGGTGATCCACAGATAATCAGAATTTCCTCATGCTGCAGGCATGCCTCTGTCCAGCTAATTCTTCTGCTCCAAACCTCAGCAGCATGAAAAACACAGACCTTTTACTCTGCTGTGGGTTTAAAGCATTCTGGCAAGTAATCTCTGAAGTAATGAGTCCTGTCCATTCATGTCCTAAAACAGATGACATACAAAATCTAGCCAAGAGAGCTGAGTTTCCCTGTAAGGGAAAGACCGTACCCAGTCTTGATATACCCATTAAGGCCTTTGGGCAGCTCACTGGTTTGGCATTTTTCTCATTCTTCTTGCTAAAATGCTGCTCTCAAAATAGTTTGCATGGCTGGAAGCTAGGAGTGCAGTTTTAATCCTTCCCTCCAGCATTAATTCACTCAATTATGTCTTCCCCTGGTTCTCAATCAAGGTTTTGCCTTAGTACCTCAATATCAATTGTGAAATTAGTGCAGCAGCTGAGAATGAGGGACCCTCTGTAGCATTATCTCTGTGTCTATGTGCAGAGACAGGAACAAAAGCAGGCCCTGCTGCAGTATTAAGACCAGACCCAACAGCAGGTGGGAAGACAGAGGAAAGAGATAATGAAAATAAAGGTGTGCGTAATTTTTCTCCAATCAGAAACAGCAATCACAGCTCACCACCTGCTCTTAATGCTCTTTTTCAGTCATCCAAGTCATCAGAGCAGTTTGCAGATGAATACAATTAGTTTAGTTTAGGCAGCCACAGAGATTACAGGGCTATAGAGATTACTGTGCAAAGAAAAGCAGAGCACATATGTGTGGACCAAGGAATCATGCAGCGGATGCTAAATGCTTTGAGGGGTTTGCAGAAAGGAATTAGAATACACAAGAGATGAAAAGAATGGGGAGAATTAATCAAAGAAGAATGGAGAGCTGAATGTCAGGCAAGCCACAAAGCTTTATCTCTTCCCATCCCTGGGAGAGACACTCAAGGGAACTGGTGAAATAATCTCCCGAATTAGAACCCCACTGACATACAGATACGCCTTTTATGCAGCAGGAGAAAGACCAAAAGGTCTTTTCTCATCTCCCGTTTTCACGCTATACAAATTATTTAGCACCTGAACATTTGTGCTATAAGAAGCACAAGCACAATCCCAGCAGATCAGTCAAAACCCTGTGAGGGCAGCAACCGAACCTGGCCACGTGCCCCTGCACACAAAGCTGTGGCTCTCCCTTGTGTATCCTCTCCTTGAGAGCATGCTTGCTGCCTTCCTTTAACTTACCGAGTTTTTATTTTCAGTTTTGCTGTTTAGCAAGAGGAAACCATGTTGCTAAGGGAGCTTTCTTTAGCTATTGCAACATAGAAAGATGCCTCTTTGAACTAAATGGGTTTTCCAGAAAGAGTCCTTTTCACTGAAAAACTACCACCACATAACCTTGGTTTGTTCATTCACAAACATATTGCAAAGCTATTTTTCATATGCTGGGAAATATTTTGCTAGATGGCAAATCTGTCAAACAACAGCAATATTTCTTGTTTGCACAGTTATACCACATGAAGCATAATCCCAAATAAAAACTGTTTATAGGGTTTTCTGTCCTGTTCTTGTCAATCACTACATACCAGACTGGTTAGTGCTGATGATTTGTTCTTGTTTTCCTTTGAATGTTTCCACTCTTTAAAGCTTTCTTTTTTTTCATACACACAGTTGACATTTGTTCTCAGTTCATCTTGTTAGATTTTCCTCACAGTTTTTCAGAGACTTCACAAACGTAACCACTTTCAAACCCTTTCTCATTCCTCTCTCCTCGAGCTTACACCATCTTTCAAAGTATAATTTTATTTGTCTTGGACATCCTGTAACTACTTCATGGCATTCTTTCCATCAACAGACTGTGGATGCTTTCATCTATTGCTTCTTCAAAGCTACCAGTTAGGTTTAGACGTGTCTGATCTAACAAGATTACCTGAAGGTTTCCTACCAAACTCCACAAGTTATCTTTCTCTCTCCTTTTCAAATCCTGGGATTGATGATGAGCCAGAAGTAATTTAGACTGTTAATTAAAGACACAAACAGAACTTAGAAGTTGGCTGGGGGGCTGGGGGCTTCCTGGGGACCTAGGCACTTTCCACCATTCCTGCCAGGAAGCAGGACAGGCAAAGGGCAGCCCCAGCCCAGGGCATCAGGCACCTTTGCAGGGACAGGAGCAAGCCAAGGCTGGAGCAGGACATCAGCCCATATGTTGTTGGAAGATACAGGGTGAGGGACAGGACTGGGGTTTCTCTTGCTCCTTTCTGCTCTTCCTATGCATGTTACCCAGGAGGTGCCCCAGGGACCTCTGCCCTACCACAGAGGTTATGCCACATCTTTTCCAACCATCTCATCTTTCAGAACTTTATCCCAGTACTTGGAAATCATCTTACAGGGCCCCAGTATCCTCACACCACAAAGGAAGGAGATATCTTCTGTTGCCACATACAGGCCTGGCACACACCTTGTCTCCAAGTATATCCTGTTGACCCTAAAGATGTGGCTTTACTTCCCCCCACCCCACCACCGCAATGTTAAAAAATGGTGAGCAGCTTTTGTTTGAGCTCATCTAGAATGAATCAAGATGTAGGCATTAATTGTATACAAACCCCCTCTTCCTGAAGTAATCTGCAGAATGACATTAAGAATGGCAAATTAACTGCTGATAAACCATGTAATTTGCATTTGTAGCTACTGCAGACAAGAAACTATTGGGCTACAAGTAAAAGCTGGCACTGCTTTTTATCTCTAATGTCAGCTCAAGAGAAAAACAAACCAACATCCAGTGAGGAAGCACTGAACAGATCTATGTGGGATAAAAGAAACCAGACCTGAATACATAAGTAATGCAGACCCACAAACACTTTGCAGAGCATACTCCAGCTATCAGTAAGTACTTAATTTAAGTCTGCATTAGGTCAGGCCTTAAAAAGGAAAAAAGAGGGAAAAAAAGAGCAAATACCAATTTGTGATGACAATACACCAACAAAAATGGGGGATTTCATCAGTGTAGTCCTTCTGACTCCTCTTTCCAGCCAGCACTCCCAGGATTTTCTGCCCCAGCAAATAGCTGTCACCTCCCTCTCCCGCCCAGGTCTCTGGAAGATGATGTTCAGCAGCATGCCATGCCTTTACATGGTGGGAAACAATCTGGCTGCTGGCATTTCATTTTAACTGGCTCCTCTAAATTCTATAAGTTGCTGATTACAGAATCACCATATCTAGCTGTCTTCATTGCAGAAATCAGCTTTCCTTGTTGGGACGGTACCAAACTGGCCTGCCATTAATCAAAAGGCAAAAATACTGTGATTGTTAGCTAACAAATCCTTTCTCTCCTTTATAAGTATTATTATGCAGTCTTTCTACATGTACCATGAACTCCTTTTCGTTATTTCTTCTATCAAGTATCTATCATGCTCTGATTTTAATGAGTGTTTTATCCATATGGTAACTATGCACGCAGACTCAAACTGTTAGTAGTGCTATGCATTTAGTTCATGCTATGTATCTTTTGATATTATATTTAGTCATCTCCCTGTCTGCGCATCCTCCTCCATACAATATCGCCAGTGCGTCGCGGAGACTGTTAATCCATTCATAGTGTTACAGCAAAATCAGATGTAGCATGTAATTTAAGCTAAGGCTAAAGATGTCCACTGCTTTACCTTTAAAGGTAGCCTTTAGCCTACCCCTGTGATAGTTAACGTGTATCTTAACAATGTATGTCACTGTCAAAAAGGTAGAAGTGTAACTGAAATACTGGTAGTCTGACCAACAAACCTTGAAGAACGTCTGAAGAGCACCAAAGGAGGAGGAAACTATGGAAAAGGTTATTCCAACACAGGGAGATCGAGACCACCAACCCACAGACCACCCACAGACCACCCACCCTAATTATACCAGTGACTCAAAAGAAAGAATAATTAGGTATGCACACTAATTTATATAAGAGGCAAAGGGGTTTTAACCAATCATATAATGATGAATAATACATATGTAGTAGAAACATGAATATGCTAAATGTATAAAGAACCACTGATTTGGAGCTTCAGTGTGCTGCCTTGGGACAGACACCCAAATTGCAACAAAATACCTCTGCTCTGTGTGTATACTGGTGTATTGAACAGATCCCTGGATCTGGGACAACAGATCTACAGATATTCCACTTAGTAATATCTAACATTTTAACTTCCCCACCACGTCCTGCAACTGCAACAAGGACAAATTGGATTTATGATTTTTTGGGCCTTTGTGGTTGTGCTTTATCCTACATCACAGAGGTCAGACAGTGGTAGTTTACACTTCTCACAAGAGACAGTCACTCAGTTAAAGAAGATATCTCCATGACACTTCAGGCACACACAGCTTGCCTGTTACTGTCAGCTCACCTGCACACTTAGAGCCCAGCCCCGGGCTCATTGCATCTGAAGTTGCAGCAATAGTTATCTCCATGCTTGTGATTGGAACCACATTATCATGGGATGAGAACCTGCCTTTGGCCATGTGTGTAGAAACAAAACTGCAATAATTTTCTTTTCGATATACAAAAGACAGACATTTTATACTTTAATGATTGCTACAGCTATCACCAGCCCAGCTCTGAGCTTCATTTCAAAACTGTAGCACCCATAGCTGGCACAGTAAGGACTTTCCAAATTTAGAAAAGAAAAACCCACCACACAACTATGTGGTTTCATACGTGTTTGGGGGCACTGCATCTCCATAACGTTTCAGTGTTTTGCTGCTTTAGGATCACAACAACTTGAGTTTGCTGAGCCTCAGGAAAAATGTTAATATAAGATGAATGAGCCCCTTAGGAATGTGTTTACCCAAAATAAGCTGCAGGTCATGTGAGCCTGAACAGTTCCTCTTGCCTCAATCAGGAAATATTTCCCTTGCGTTTCTCAGAAAGATTAACAGAAGCAGAGCTGACAGCTTACTGCCATTGAAGAGGCCATGAAGGGCTAGCAATGGGATGCACTATGCTAGGTTAATGAGCATCACTGTGAACCTCACTCTGCAGCCTGGTTCACAGTTCTGGGGGGGATTTCCCCCAAAGTTGCCCAGTCTCTAAAATGTAATTACAGATTCTGGAGCTATTTAGTGCCTGCACTATCCCACTAATGAAACCCCAGTTGCTCACTGTCTCAGCAGATTGAAGAACAGCTGCAGAAGCAGGGGCCATCCAGGCAGAGATATTGCTGTTGCACTTTCAGAAACAATACTTTCGCAATGCCTGGGGTGCTCCATATGGATGCCCTGATACTGCACAGCACCATCCAAAATGTTCCCAGCTTCATTAGCCCAGTGACTGAGGAAGCATGTCAAAACTTCTGCAACTGTACACCAAGGAGGCCTTTGGAGACCACAGTGGAGGGGCAGAGGAGCTTGCAGACCCTGTTTGTAAGATGAGTTAGAATGTGTGCACAGGCGTATCCAGGAGACTTGTTCCTGAGAAGAATATGATTCACAGTTCCTATCCCTCTGTCTGGGAAGGTGCACAAACATCCCCTACCCAATAAAATGAAAACTAAGCAAGCAGCATAGGATGGAATAAACTGGGTGTCCAGGTTGCTACAGCAATATGAGAGGACATAAACACCAAAAGCAATGGGTCAGAGGGTCCAGTTCAGGGTCTGCAAAGAGTTATGATTTCTTCCATCCTGGTAAAAAAACCCCAAATATATAGTTACACTTGTGCCTTCTTTGGTTGGTCGGTGGGTTTTTTAAGATACTTTTTAAGTTGAAGAATTTGCAATTCTGAGGCTTCCTGTTGGCCCTGAAACAACTCCCCAACATGGTGGAACAACAAGGCTCCGAGCACAAAGGAGAATGGCCACAACTCAAAGCTGGGGAGATGAAGTCCCCTGATATACAAGGCCATCTCAATGTCATCGATTAGTCAGATGCATTTTTGCCATTTCAGACATCAGGGGAGATCAGACTCAGATACAAATCATCCAGCTTGAGAGAACTGCCAAAAAAAAAAAGCCTTGGCAAATGCCGAACTCCCTGTGCTATTTGCAAACTGGCAGATACTCCAGGTTTCTGATGACTTGTATAATTACTTTTAAAAAAAAAAAAGACAGAGAAAGGTCTTGGCCTATTTTTACCAATTTTTTTAAGCCAAGAAATGTGCTAGATGCTATCCCTCTCACAGAGCCTGGTGACACAGGTCTGACACAGATAACCTGAACTAGAAGTATTTTTTTTTGCTGCTTTTCTCCCTCAAGAAGCTAGTCTTTGTTTATATTCCCAAGGTGAAGGCTGCTCTGGAGCATGGAGATGTGGGGCATAAGAACAGCCGGGAGCTGAGATGTGCTGGCCCTGCATCACCTCAAACAACTGAAGGTCTCAACAATGAATGATTCACTGCTATTCTCACCATCACCTACTCTCTGTCTGAAGAGGAATGAAATCTTGCCTCGGCAAAATAAGAAAAGCAACTGCATTTCTACCTCCTCTTTCAATATTTTTAATTTTTTGTTTCATTTCTGTGGAAATTAGATGCTTTAGGAATAAACTGAAAAACAAGGTTAAAAAAAGAGCATGCAAATACGTTTGCATATCATGAGCAATTGCTGAAGTACTCTCATGGGGATTTTTTGTTTATTCCCACTTCGGAAACAGACTCAAAAAAGTTTTTAAAATGAAAAGCAGTGAAGTTTCTCTGAAGTGTTTTATTTTTTCCCATCGGGGAAAGAAAGTGTGAAAAAAAGTAGCAATTTTGTCATCGCAGCAGCAGGTTTGGAACATGGAATCCAAGGCCAAGGGTGGATAAACCAAACCAAAGCAAACTCAACCCAACCCTTTCGACTTCTGAACCCCAGTGCTATCACTTGCTTATCTCTGCTTTAGTGAAAGCAGTGCAACAGGAAGAGGACGAACCCTTGCATTCAGATCTATATTGGTGTTCCTGCGTCGCTGCCTCACCAGCAAAGAAAAAGGCCACCTGTCCCTCACCGAGGTAGATGTCCCAGACAGACACAAGCCTTTTGGAGGTGTTCCTGCAGGTGCACTCATAGGGCCTAGCCAAGGGGTGAGGTATTTGGGAGGGCAGTTCTGAGCTGTGCGCCGAGCAGGGAGCTTCTTACTGCTGCAGCAGGACAGGCTGAGGAGCCTGTGGTGAGAGGGTGTTTTTGTGGGAGGTTTGAGAGAGGCTCGGCAGAGCCTGTGATTTACTGAGTGAACTGCTCCCTGCATATCAGCCTTTTAAACAAAACAGACAAGAAGGAAAAGGAGGTTTGTAGCAGGAACAATAGCAAAGGGGAAAAAAACCTCAATATACTCCATTGTCTAGACTAGCAAAACCCAATTCTTTGGTAGTCCTGATGGACATTCAGTCAGAAACAGGCTTCTAATTAAAGGCAGGTCTCCCACCCTCCAAAAGACCCAAAATTCCTCTATTGTGTTAGCCTGGAAAACAGAACTACTGAGGATTGCTTTAAGAACCAATAATATCTTCATTCAGAAGAGGAAAAGTTACTCTGACACATCAATGGAATTGCGTGTGCTACAGCGCCTCTGCAGGTGACGGATCACAGCTCTGCATGTTGTGACTCCACATTGGCAAAGCTTCCTGACACGTCTGAGTCTTTGTTTAAGTTGAGGGTACTTATTTAGCTGCACAATTAAATTTCTAAATGGGCAGATACTCACTAGAATGAAAGCTGCTTTTCTTTTTTTTTTCCCCCCTAAATTACATTCTAAATACTGCTACTTATTCAAGGACTACCTTTAAAAAGGGAGACTCTAAAATATATAACCAAGCACCCATACAAGAACATTGAAAATGTTATAGGAAATGCTCCTATATTGCCGTAATTAGTCATAATCACAGATTTCCATACTCATCATCTTTCTCATTATCTATACTACCACAGCACCTCAGAGTCACCAATACATATCAGGGCTCCAATTCTAAGCACTTTACAAACATAACCTAAAATGACTATGCCAAATTTACAGTTTACTCGTCATAAGCTCCTTCTCTTACAAACTTCAACTGTTTGGCACAGCACCTCACCCCAGGCATTTCTGATTTCCTGCCCCGAGTATAGTCCCATCAGTTACTCAGTCTCTGATACTCGTTTCTCCATGTCCTTTTGCAGTAAGAGGTGATTCTGCAACCTGCTGCAGGAGATTATTTTTAAATTATTTGGGTAAGTAGCTCTACATTAACACTGCAAAAGGATTACTCCGCAGTTGTAATTCTGCTTGTGAGCAATACAGACATTGTCAGCATAGTCTTCTTTCATAGATCTACTTGTAATACTTCATGCATTTACTTCTATGGGAGATAAATTTCAATCAGGAGCCTATTGTTAATATAAGTATTTAAGCAAGCAAAAATTATCTGATGACAAGTTTTAAATGCAGGATATTAAATATTTAAACAGCACTGAGAGCAAGCATTCAAATCCAAACGTTGTGCAATTGTATCTTTTTCCTCTAAGGAGAACCAGTAAAACCTGGGAACCTCAACAAAACCTACCTCTGGACTGGTAGCCTCTTCTTAGGGTTCCCTATCCACAGAAACGAGAGTTACTTTACCAGAAGCTGGTAAATTACTCAAGCACTAAAAAGCAATTCTGTAAAGCCATCCACTGCTGCTCACTCCCTAACAAGTTTCTGAAATGCCTCCTATGTTTCTTACTCAGATTGTGTATGGTGCATTGGGCTGCATTATACAGATGAGAAGCAAAAGCAAATATATGTTATTAGACTAAGCAGATCAAGCCTGGTTGAATTTAGTGACTGGATCTGCTATTCATTTAAAGCAGAAGTAGCTCCCCCACTTGCTTGCTACTGTATTATTTTCACACTACAAATAGTTACACTTTTTTCTTAGCTTGCACTATTTAATTGCAGTTATAAAAAAAGCATGGGCCCCTAAGGCAAATAACTTCAGATAAAGCCTTAGATACTGCAGTATAGTATGGAATGGCATGCATGTAATGGTGTAGGGAAGCGATTTTTCCATTATACTCAGCTCTGGTGAGGCTGCACCTCAAGTGCTGTGTCCAGTTTTGGGCCTCTCGCTACAAGAAAGACATCGAAACGCTGGAGCATGTCCAAAGGAGGGCAAGGAAGCTGGTAAAGGCTTTGGAGCACAGGTCCTATGAGGAGCAGCTGAGGGAGCTGGGGCTTTTTAGTCTTAAAAGGAGGCTGAGGGGAAACCTTATTGCTCTCTACAACTACCTGCAAGGTGGGTGTAGAGAGATGGGGTCTGTCTCTTCTCTTAGGTAACACGTGATAGGATGAGAGGAAATGGTTTCAAATTGTACCAGGGGAGATTTAGGAAGAATTTCTTTACTGAAAGGGTAGGCAAGTGCTGGAACAGGCTGCCCAGGGAGGTGATGGAGTCACCATTCCTGGGGGTATTTAAAAGGCATGTAGATGTTGTGCTTGAGGACATGGTCTAGAGGTGGTCTAGGCAGGGTTAGGCTGTGGTTGGACTCAATGATCTTAAAGGCCTCTTGCAATCTAAATGATTCAATGGCATAACTACTTCTAAAAAAGCTCCCCAGTGTAATGCAGGACATGGTCAATCAGCTACACAGCTCGTCCCGTTGCTACTGAAAGCAGCTGTACCCTTCTCTTGTCGATAATGTTTCCGCAGATTCATACCTGTGAGGGATTCCAGTGAAGCCATTGTGCAGTCTGGGCACAGGCTGTTTGTTGTAAGGAGGCATTCACATAATCTCTACAGCCTGATTAATTTAACAATGTGGCGAAACTCTGTGTGATGCAAAGCCTGCTCAATACCCTTGGAACTAGACTATTCTGAGGCTACAGGACAGACCTTACCCCATGTACCTTCCCACCACAGCCAAGTTATGGCACATCAGAGAGCTCCATTCTACAAATTTTCATGAACTGCCTTGCCTCTCTGGAATACAACATCCAGCTTTTCTCTTGGCTCCCTATTATGGGAACAGCAGGGACACTTAATATTTCAGCGTTATTACCACAGAAGTTTGCTCAGTATTCCTGGTGACATGATTTATCTGCACACACACACATGATAGTTCTTCCAGAAGGCAAATTTTTCCAGTGGAGCACTCCCACAGATCAGGGAGATCTTTAGATCTCACCAGCATGCAGCGAGCAGCTTCCCCCTCACACAGCTACCCCACTGTTAGTGCAGGTAGTTGTTGGAAGCCCATCTGGTTAATTTTTAATTCAGGCACAGTTGCACTGATATTAATTTAAAACAAAGAAAACAAAATACAAATTGTGTCCCAAAAAATACACATTGTGTCCCAAAATACAACGCTTGCCAAAACCATACACTGATTGCTTTTTTGCTTTAAATTAGATTTTTTTTCTTTAATTTGTTCTAGTATTTGGAGTGGTCACTTCTATTCAAATAACCAGCAAATAGCAACCACCCGTTGCATACTCTTGTCAATGTATCTGTACAAGGACAGGAGTGTTAGCTCTGTTTTCCAGGCCATCCTGATGCTCCAATAACCAGAGATAAGGCAAGCAGTCCATGAGAGGCATAGCTGGAATATAAAGGCAGTGCAACAGTGAATTACAACGGGCCACATCACTCACTTTGCAAGTCATTCAGACTACCAGGAGTATTTTTTGAACATCCCACAGAAAACAATAGGTCACAACAGTCACACCCCCCCCCACACACAGACAGACATGGTTTGGAGCGGTTTTAGGCACAGATATGAGAGGATGCACAGTAGTGCTGTCCCTTCAAATGAGCTCTCCTTCTCATCCCCAGCCTTTCACACTGCCAGATGCAATTTTTGTGCAGTGCACTGTTCAGTAGTGTGGAGCATTAAGACAAATCTCTTGCTAATGTACAGGTTTGACATTTTCAGATTTATTCAGACATATTACCCATAAAATGGCTCTAACACAATCAAAGGACATTATCAGAATTGTCTGTTCCCAGGATGTTTGGCACTCCATAACCCAGATGCATTTAACTCCTCAATAACTCTTGTACGTTTGGATAATTTCCCACAGTAATGTATAATATTGCCTAGAGGATTCATCCTTTAAGAAATTTAATAAATTAAATAGAAACCTGTATAGCCCATATTTACTAGTCATCATCCCATTTTAAAGACCATCCTGGAGTGTAAGCACTGTGAGATCTCACCATGCTTTCTGCAAGGCAGCGATGCTCATTCAGCCCTTTACACCCCGTAAGAGGTGGAAGTGATGGGCTTTCATATTATCTCCCACCATTTCCAGGCCACTCCAGGCCACAGGCAGCAGAGATCACTTTGGGGTCACAATCCAAGGTAAAATGTGCTTTCCAACTCTCTCCACACCAGTCAGCACAGGAGACCAGTGGCAGGTTGGGAAATAAATTAAAAACTGCTCATCTCTACACAGAATCATAGAATCATAGCAAGATTTGGGTGGGCAGAGACCTTAAAGTCCATCCAGATCCAACCCCCCTGCCACAAGCAGGGACACCTCCACCAGACCAGGCTATCCAAAGCTTGATCTAACCTGCCCTTGAACATTGCCAGGGATCCAGGGGCATCCACAGCTTCTCTGGTCAACCTGTGCCAGGGCCTCACCACCCTCACAGGGAAGAATTTCTTCCTAATATCTAATCTAAATCTGCCTTTCTTCAGTTTAAAGCCATTGCCCCTTGTCCTGTCACCCCATGCCCTTGTAAACAGTCCCTCTCCAGTTTTCCTGTAGGCACCTCCCTAGGTACTGGCTGTTTTTTATAAGGTCTTCCTGGAGCCTTCTCTTCTCCAGGCTGAAGAAGCCAGACTCCCTCAGTCTGTCTTCACAGGTGAGGTGCTCCAGCCCTCTGACCATCTTTATGGCCTCCTCTGGACCCACTGGTGTCTGATCTGGCATGGGATACCCCATCTTTCTGAACAGTGCTTTACACACACTCCTTTAAACAAAAAACTGGTCTGGAGGACTCTGCAGACACATCAGGGACCATCTGAGCTGAGGGAGCTGCTTTAAGGAAAATTTAGTGTGTCCTGGTACCCACAAGGACCCAAAGTGCACAGAAGTCCCCATTAGAGCGTGTCACCCCCCAGAAGTCTTCCCATGTCTATCAAAATCCAGCTTGCTCCTTCTCAATTCAAGTTTCTACCTGCTGTTAAATAAGTAATAAAAAATAGAAACCCTCAGGATGAGCCCCTCTAAGGCTGACATCTGCTCATGGGTGCCAGAGCTTCAAGCCAGGCTGCATCTGCTCACCTTTGAGGCTTCTCATCAGCTTCTGTCCTTCGACTCATCACTGTGTCCCTGACATCTTGCACAGCAATGCTAAGCTCCTTCTGAATTTCAGTCAATCGGCCTAAAGGTTTTATTATAAAAAAGAAAATAATCCTGTGGAGAGCACCACAAATTCAGGTCTCATCAGTGCTTTAAGTACCCTGGGTTATTTCACTTGGAGCTCTACCAGTGTGATACAATTACACTAATGGGAAAACGACTCTTATGGTTGGAAACACCATCAACAGGAGCAGAATCTAGAGAGGCAAAATCCACCCAGAGAATGTTATTTTATTTCACTTCTCCATTTCCACACCTCTGCAAGACAACTGTAACACAGAGAGTATGGGACCTGCCTCTCAGACTTTCCCACCCAGTGCAGAGCCAGGCAGTTCCCATGATCTCTGGGAACAGGATTCCTCCCACCACTGCCAGACTCAGTGGTGAGCTAAACGGGACCTTCATCCCTGGCCAAGGTGTCATGCAGAGTCCTTGGCACCTGCTCCACCTCTTATGGAAAGCCAACAACAGCAGCAGCAGGGCCACACTGCTGTGAGGAACTGAGGAGCTGTGATGTCAAAAACTGTCAAAAAAATTCATATTATCTCTGCAGAACCACACAGTTGTTATAAACTTCACTCTTGCATAGCAAAGCCAGCAGGAAGAGCACCCACCTATCCAAAGACAATGCTAAATGGATGCTGTTGCACACATCTAACCCTGATCTCAGACAACTCACACCTTTTCAAAAAATACAGGCCTAGAAAAATTAGTCTCTTGTAGACAGCTGTATTTGTTGCATGAACCACTTGCTCATTTATTATAAAGTAGATATAAAATAAGTTCCTTGAAGATGCTTTTGTTAAACTATTAAGCTTCTGAAGAGCTCTAGCAAAGCTGGCAATGTCCATTGATCACCAAGACAGCTCCTTTTTTTATATTCTCTCAAGTATTCAGCTCTTTTCTTACTGTGATTTCTATTTTGAAGATGTAAGTGATGATGCTTCTGTGTATAGCAGGCACACCAATAACTCATTTACCAATATAAATTCACTCATTCTTCCGCATCTGAACTCAGCCCAGAAAGACCTGGATTTTTGTTTTCTTTAGGTATTAAAAATTATATATGAAAGAGCATCAAAGCTAAGAACAGAATTCACTGAGCATGGGACCATCAGTTGCAATGAATTTTCAGAGCATCATAGGAGGTAAAAAGTTCCTTTGTCACAATTTTTGGTGAGTTTTCTTACAGCAAAACCTCACATTTCAGTCCAGCAGCTCCTTACAGGAGAAGAATTCCAATCCATCTCACATACCAGTGCGATGATATTTCTCAATATAGGTTTAATCAGTGTGTGCTACAAGACCTCATGCAATAAAACAAATTAGGGTAAGAAATGCAGAATAAAACTATATCAATGGAAAGGCAGCTAAGCAGAATATGATCAGGCAGAATATAATTTATCAAGAGTACTCATATTAGCATATTAATATCAGGTTTTAAATAAAAGCTTGGTGAATACTGCCAAAGAATATCACAAAAGCTGTAATAACTACCTGCTGTCTGGGTCTCAGGTTTTGATGTCTTCCAGAAGAAACATCTCTATCCACAGCATGCTACCACCATGCTGGGGCCTTTACTGCTTTCCCCAAGCCGTCAGTTCAGTCAACTCCACAGCTGGTGCCAGCTCAGCACCGACTCCTCAAGACCCATGAGCTCCATCACTCTCCAGCCTTCCTCAAAGCCTCATTTATCTCACAGAGCCTGCAGCCAGAATGATACCAGTCTCCACAAGCAAACTAATTTTCCTGCAGGGTGTCACACAATACACTTTGTGTCATCCAGGTAATGTGTATCAACTACTATGACAGACAATAAGAGACTGACCTAATACGTGCATTATTATCCTACTTTTTTTTTAGTGCTGCTTCAGATTCATTGCCCCTGCAGCAATTCCCTTTCCAGATATAATTCATTGCACAGTTTTAAGTGCAAAAGCAAATCTGAAAAACTTTTTTTTTTTATTCTAGTGATGTCCTCTTCATAGTAAACATCTCAGAAGAAAATTACTTACCTTTTTCTATCTTTTTTTTTTTTTCATGAGACCTCAGTGCAGAGAATTGCTTGAACTTTTCATGACAAGTTTCAGATCCATTTAAATTTATTGGACCAAACAAACAAGTCCTGGAAAAATTGATTTAAAGTTTAAACTCCAGCCTTATGAAATAGATGGTATGGCAAGATTAGATCTCCTGAAGCCTGTAGGACATAGCACATTCAGTTTAAAACATCTTAAATCTGGCTTGTGGACCAATATCTGCATTTCTGGGCGGTGATACAGTTGGTGTGTTCTGACTGTCTGAAACACACTGAGAATTTAGTTTCTTATTGCTTGAAACTAATTTTTAACCTTATGGCAAAACACCTATAATTGCAACAACTAATTGCCAGTTGCAGTATGAGGTGTGAGATTTAACCACCATTCCTTCTACAGGGAGCACAAAAGGGAAAGCATTGACCAAGCAGCAAAAATTAATTTCCCATGAAGTGGGATTTTCCCTTGAGCTCTCAATGCTGTATTCAGAGGAAGGAAATAGGAGCAAGACCCTGGACCAGCAGGAAGGATGAAAAAGAAGCATAGGACCTCCAGTGTCACTGAGCACAACTGCCTTTATGGTGGTCTGAATATAATTCATGCTTCCTCTCTAAAAAATTAATGTCCTTTGTAAGGAAAAAAAAAAATCAAAATGGGGACAGTATGACTTAGGGAACACCAGCTTGATTCAGTCATTGGCTCATTAGAGGCAACTAAAGAAAAAATATAAGAAAAAGGAAAAAGGACGATCCAACAGAACTTTAAGAAGACATCCAAAACACTGATCTAACATGAGAAGGACACTGAACAGCGGCACACAACAGAGACCAGCAATGGGAAAGAGGTACCATCCAGACTTTGTAGACTTCATCAACACAATCTGCATTTCTTTTGTGACTAGAGTTAAAAAATAACACCAAGTCCACTAGTGCAGCAGAAACTAAGTTGTAGATTTACAGCACGTTAGCTGCTCATTGCAATAGCTGTCCTGAGCCCTGAGACTACATACTCAAGCAGTCATCATAGACAGCTGTCACCACTGCACATCCACACCCCATTTTGCCTGCACTTTGCTTCCAGAGCCTAGCAAAGTGGCTGCAGAAGTTGCATTAAGAGGAAGCATACTCTGAGTTTCAACAGACCTCATTCATAATTCACACACTGGGTAAAGCGAGTTTTGGAATCAATATAAAAATCTCAGCTGAGCTCAATAATCAATGAAGTGTAAATCCCAGGTTTTTGTTCCTGGGGATAATACTTGATTTTTTAAAAAATATTCTTGTTAATAGGTGGATTTGATTATATCAATATTGCACTTACTGTACTTCGTGAGGTTTATCCACTGCTTCTGTGACTACTTTCTCAGGTAATTGGGTAAATAAAGCTGAAATCTAGGCAAAATGGGTTGTGAGGAATAATTGTCATCAGTGTAAATTGCACAGAGTACTTGACACAAGAAAGTCATAGTAATAAATTCCTATAATCATTATTATTTAAAAAATAATTTTGACAAGACCCATTATTGGTAAGCACCATTAATTTGTTCCATTCTCCTGTTTTTATAGGACACTGAAATTGCATATGCCATAAAAAATGCTGATTTTAAAGTATTGTTAAAGCATAATACAATGGCAGTAAAATTATCCATAATATACAATGTGTTCATCGTTATGAAAAACTGGGAAATTGCTAAACACATAATAGACTTGGTGAGAAGGAGAGGAAATTTGTATTGCATAAGAATAAATCTCCTTTACAACATGTTATCTTATTCCAGTACTTCCCCTAGAAAACAGAAATGAGGAGTACAATAAATTAAAATGACTTATTTTTGCAGGTCTGCAGAAGTTCCTGTCCTATTGGAAATTTCTGTTTCGTGTTAATATTTTCTCTAGAAGTTTCATAAGCAGACAATGATCTCGTGATGAGGCAGTAACAATGCTTCTGTGTGGAAATCTGGAGTATTTTCACGTATCTTCCTTCGAATAAGCTAAACTGGGAATTCTCCTAGTTGCAGCCGATGAATCAGACCTGGATTAGTTGCCCACCCGTGGGAATGCCAGCTGTGGATGTCTGATTTGTACATGCACAGAGTGCAAACGAACACGTTTTACACCGCCCCAGCAGCAGCCCTTCTGTTCTAATGGAAACCTCAGGGTGGGATGCAGTGCAATCACCCCCCTGAATTAAGGGAACACAATTGCCTGCTGACAAAGTATTCAGAGGTGAACAATTCCACTAAATTATGAAATTCCGTTCCAATAAGCAATGCTGGGGGAATGCTTTTCCCTGCTTTCACGGCATAAGCATATTCAAGAACTACTACAGAACTTACTCCAGGTACCTGTGGGAGCTGCTGTTCAAAGAATAAGCAAGGATCATGTATCAGAAAATACCCATTAACCAAATGCAAATTAACGTTAAACTTATTAGAGGTGGGATGTATTGGGTCTGTGTGGCCAGGGTTTGGCAGCCGGTGGGGGAGGGATAGAGGTGGCTTCTGTGAGAAGCTGCTAAAGCCTCCTCCATGTCCAACAGAGCCAGTGCCAGCCAGCTCCAAGATAGACCTGCTGTTGGCCAAGGCTGAGAAGGGAGGAGTGAGGGGAGATGTGTTAAAATTTGGATTTATTTCTCATTACCCTGCTCTGATTTGATTGGTAATAAATTAAATTAACTTTCTCAAGTCAAGCCTGTTTTGCCCATGACCATAATGGGTGAGTGATCGCTCTGTCCTTATCTTGACCCAGGAGCCATTTGTTGTATTTCCTCTCCCCTGACCAGCTGAGGGGAGTGACAGAGCTGCTTTGGGGGGCACTGGGGGTGACTGACAGAGTGGCTTTGGGGGACACGTGTCCTCCAGCTAATGCCTAGGTGATGCCTTGCTGTTTTAGTGAGTCCTATCTGACACTTAGTTACTTAAGAACATAATTAACGTAACTGGTGCCTCACTGACTCAATTAACACCACTAATATCCCCCATACCAAATTTAATTGAGTGAAAACCATAACTTACCTCAGAATGAGGTATATATACTTAGACAAGAAGTAGCAAGGGGACCTTGAACATTGGAACACATTAAAACCAAGAAGATGAACACCCTTGCGAGTAAGAAGTCAGCGAAATTCCGCTAACTGGTGTCCTTAGAGTGAACTGTCTCATTACAATGCAAAAGCCACACTTGCAGTGCTGAATACAACCCCTCCTCAGATAAAGACTCCAACTCACTGAACATGCATAGTGAATTTAGAGAGCACCACATCTTTAAATCAAAGCAAGCAAAGAGTTAACCAATTGTGGTTTAGAAGGTGTGACTAATAGGTGGAACTAACACTTCTGACTGTATAAAACTGATGTAGCAGCAATCAGTGTGCTGGCTTCCTGGAACTACCACCGAGCATCCATCTCTGCACAGATGTGGAATTTTGGCTTTGTATTGGTAAAGATTTTGCTTTTCAGGACAACATAGCCAGGACCAACCCACCACAGTCCCAATACTGGTCACAGGTCTTTGTTGGTAAGAAAGGAGGAAACACAGAGGTCTTACAGAAATAATGTGGTAGATCAACTGCCACAAAGTAGAATACGCCCATACTCATAACATCAGTCTCTCAATACTTGCTTCCACTCTTGGACATGATCCCTTTTATTTGCATTTAACCAAGTCTTCTGTAGGGCTGTTACATCAATATGGGATCAATCTAAGAGGACCTTTCAAAGAATTTCCTTGCTTTCACAAACAAGATACTGATCTAAAAGATTCACCCACCTTTCAGTTTATTTTCAGTGTCCTGTGAAGAGGAGCCTAGGGTACACTCCAAGAAGCACTGGGGGTATTTTTTCCACCTGATAAATTGATTCCCAGTGATCCAGCCTCTGTTAAACTACAGGAGCACTCACAAAGACACCACCACATTCCCGTTTCCCTTTGCCAAAAGAGCTGCAAGGCTGATATATAGCTGTATTATGACTGTAATGATGAACAAGCGATTTTAAATGTGGATGCTACAAGCATGTTGGGTTGCCGCAGCCTGTTCAGACGAACATACTGATGTTACTGCATCTATGCATAGCAGCTATTCCAGGAAATAATCTACAGATGCAGCGAGGAAAGGCTCATATACAGTATTGCTGCATCCCACATTGAGAGTGGAGATCTCCTGCCCACTGACAGCAGCTTTGGCTTCTCTTACCCAGTCCCTGAAGCTGAATTTTGCATGGCTACCACTGATACATACCATAAACATCAAGAGAAAATTTAGCAGTAAATGAAGGCACAATAGATATCGATGATATCTAATGAGCCATAACCACAGAGTTTTGCTGTCTAAATGGAAGTGGAAAGGTCAGAAGCTTTAAAACAAATGCTGTTCAAAAAAACCCAAACATTTTCTTTCAAAGAAAATAAATCAATACACAAACTCTTTCTGTGCTGACATTTTCCCTCACAAATAGGTAATGGAGTAAAGTCACAAATTGAAAGCAAACACTTACTATAATGCCTCTGAAGAAGTCCTAACTGACTTTATAAAAATTGTATTCAGCCAAAGTAAAGATGTTTTCAGCTCTCAGAGCATATCTGATTGGTACATTGGAGCTGTTCTGTTTTCCAGTTGAATACAAGAAGCAAAAACAAGAAAAAAAATCTGTTTAATTAAAAATAAAATAATAATTGCTGAGCAATCTGAAATAAAAATCATTTGTCTGGTAAACAAGATGCACAATAAATAAATAAAATACTACTAAGCCATAGGTCATGTGAATGTACATCTCACTAGCAATCGGAAAACCAGCTTAATAGTTTTGTCATCACTTTAAAACTATCACCAGCTACTCAGCAAACGTTTGCTGTGCACAGTCAAAGACCTCAGCATCACTTTAACTTGGTAGAATTTCCCCAACACCTACTGTGAACTTCTTGCAAGCACTTCTGTAGCTACCCAGAAACTAAAAATCAGTGTTCAGTAAACTGTTACTAACTTAATTCCCTGAATTCTTTTTGCAAAAGGTAATACATAGAAGTGGCAAGAGCTTTTCCTCAGTGTATCATGGAAAGCAACACATTTTAGGCAGAGCAAGAGATAAAGCATGTCAAGACTTTAATACCTCATAGATGTGTGTGGCTTATTATTTTATTTTTCACCTAAAAATGTGGCATGCCTATGATCAGGATATATTCAGTGCAGTGCTGGATGCAGTTTATATTCATCACATTTTTCAATGTATTACAGTGAAGGAAGAGGGAAAAAACCCTTAGGAAAGGAAGGAGGAATAGAACACAATTTCAAAATAGAGAGCAGCCATTCCAAGATGGGCTTTTTGACCTTTCATAATTCTTCTAATTTATTTTAGCACCAATAAGAGAAGATTCCTCACCAAGGAATTTAATACGGTAATGATCTGAAAAATAATGAAGCAAAATGCAAACTGATTGTTACTGTACTTTCTGACTACTTCAGATACCCCCGCACATGGAAAATAATCCATTCAAAACATTGCAACTCCTGATTACTAGGTTATTTTTATCCTTTTGTTCAGAGGGATCACAGGTGATCCATGACTGCAAGAACATGCACACGAAGGAGGAAGAGTTGGCAGTGCGGCACAGTGCAACTATTAAAACAAAACCCTGCCTCCAGTGTGATGAAGGCAGAACACTTCCCAGAGTAGTAGGAAGACTGATGCTACCACCTGATCTTCAACAACATACTCATAGTTCCTTTTAGAGTTCATGGGGAGCAAATCTTTTCCAAAGACTGGCAGTCCACTTACATAGTATCCAAACAGAGAAAAAGGAGGCATTGAAAAGGGGTGTTAATGAAATTTGGGCCCTGTATCCTTTGCCAATACTTTCTCCTATATATCCAGCAATCTATTCCTTTTAAGTTCCCACACACAGATGTTAACTATGGAGCTAAAGTACAAGGGAGAGGACTAGCTGAGAGAAATAAATCACAGGAGAAGAGCAAATGGAGAATGGCACACAGCCAGCTATTTGCTCAGTCGTTCCATGGACATTTAAGAAGGCAAAACATTCAATGTGATATGCTGAGAATGAAGCCTTTGAGTTACATAAATGAACTGGAATCAGCAGTCTCACATTCCTCAGTCTCCGGTTTACCTGGTTTGGAATCTGTTGCTCCCAGCTGTTCAGTCCAAAATCTGCTGGTTGTGGGACAAAGCCAGCTGTCAGAGCCACTGTGGGACAAAGCCCGAGGCAGGGCTGTACTCTGTTCCCCAACTCCTGAGTGCTCGGAGCTGTCTTGCAGTCAGGCTCCTGGTCTCATCTTTCTCATGCCTGGCTTGTGCTGCAGCTGTGCAGATTTGTTGACTATCTGCAACTGGAGATGCAGATTTGATAAGTATCTGCTTTTCCACATATCCTGGAGCTGTCTACCCAGTTCTTCCATGTACCTGTGCTCTCCCCACTTCCACTTTTTGTCCCAAACCCGTTTCATTGCTTCTGCTCTGTCTTAGTCTGGCTCAGCACTCAAGCACTGGCAAGTAAGCTCATGGATTTAAACACACTCCTCCAGCCTGGTGGAATCCCCTTCCCCACAAATCTGATAACCAGTTGCTGAAAACAACTCCCAATAGAACCACCAAATGCTCTCAATTCTGGCTCTTTCAAATACAGAGATTCCTGCCTTGGAAGTGGAACGTGATGGCCTCTGATATTCAAGAAACTATACAAAAGGAGAGAGTGGAGGTTTCTGAGCCTAATAGTATTTATTAAATGTTAACTTTACCCAGGTATCATGTGGGTATACAAGCTTTTGTAATGCAGCTCCCCAAATTCAGGGCAACTTTCATTGAAGATGAACATATTTTGCACAACAGCTTGAACAAATTTGAGCTTGCATTTAAAGTGGGTATTATGAATGCATCAGTCCTACTCTGGTTCAAGGGTTATATCCTTTTACAGCTTAACCTTAGATAAGAGAATGAACTTCTTACAAGAATATGCCAGTATTTATTAAACACTAATTTTGAAAAGGCTTGAATAATTTATCAAGTCTTCTTTCCTAAAGAGACGCACGAAAATTCGTAATTTAATTTTTAAACTTGTCATCACAAAGAACTCCAAGCACACATTTTCATGCAGACATTATCATAGCACTCTGGATTATGGAAATATCTTGCAGGAGGATCTATAAACGTTTATCTTTTGTAAATTTGAGCACGTAAAGGAAGGATCTTCATGCCAGAGGCATGGACACTTTCTTAAACATCTAAACTTCTTTGTACTGGAAAGCTTAGAGTTTAAATGGGAACAGCAACCAATAAGCCTCTCTGAAACATATTCAGTGTGATTCTTTCTCTCCTGAAAAAGATAACTCCAATTAAAGATTAGTTCCAGTGTAGATAATTTTAAATTGATATTTAATGCATAACAAAATACCACTCTGGATGAAACTTCAGTCTTAGAGCTCAACTCTGCAGTACCCAGCACCAGCATCACGTGCAGTCAGCCAGCACTGGCACACCCATTAAAATAGAGTCATCAGTGGGAGAAGTCCTAGCAAGTTTTACCATCCTGTCAGGATGAAGATCACTTCTATTACGGGTGTTAGGCTGTTCTTAGCTGTGCTTTTAATTGCTCTAGCAGTTATAAAAGATGAGGTTTTATGGGCTCCAGTCCACAGCATTCAAAGAAATTTTTTTGAAGCCATGCTAGTACCGAATTAGTTTGGGGGTGGAGATGATGCTTATTTTAAAAATCAGCATAACTTCTGTGTGGCAACTGAGTTTCTATCCCCTAATTAAGGAACAGCTTTACACTGTATAATTATCAATAGTGATAACAGCAACAAAAAAAATTATCTTGAAAATAACCTTTTATTTTAAAGGAGTGATGTAAACTTACAAAGTATTTCATCGATAGCAAATATGAAAAACTCTCTATTTTGTAATCACAGAAAAGTTTCACAAGACCTATAACCCTTTATAGCATGTAACAGCAACAGAAGACCCATCACCTTGGATAATAATGAGTGGAGGAAAAGAGTCATAACTGAGACAAACAAATGGAATATCCACTGCACATAAGGGACAAAAAGCCATTTCTCTATCTTTTAAAAAATTCTGGCACAAGCTGAACACGTAAATCATTCCTAGTGTGGGTACACCCTTTTCAAATTCTAAAATAAAATTATAGCAGAACGTGGTTAGGAACACAAACTCCTTGTACTCACACCCTTATTTTCTAATACATGACTTTAAAGACAGTTCCAAACTCATGATGCTCCAATCTTGGAGGCTCTAAGGCACCTCAGTTGCAAAGCTGGTCTGTTGCAACACTAAGCTGCCCTACTGAGGGGCTCTGTGCCCTTGGGTGCACTCAGTGCCTGGAACAGGCTGCATCCATTGCTCATCACCATTTCAGCAGCCATGGATGAAAGCAAGATCAGTTCCCTGCTCTGCCCTAAATCATTAGCAGGCAACTAAATCATCCTTCCATTGCTGCTTTAGCAGGATGGTGATGGCAAGTGCAGGCCTTGCACTATGACACAGCACTTGCGATGCAAGAGGCACCCATGAGGCTGCTGACCTTGTTACACCTGTCTTGTGTATGGAAACTACCTTCCAATCAAGTTTGCTAAAGAAAAGACCATGGGGTCTGAAATGGGTCAAGGACCACAACTGGGAGGAAGATTTAAACCTACAGAGCAGCTGGATCAGTAAAACAAATTACCACCATTTGAGAATGAGAGGTTAATTTATATTGTTCTCAGGGAATATTTAATCCAGGCCCATGGGATCCATGCAGCCCAAAAGTTTCAAAACAAGCAGGGAAACCCCAGGACTGACTGTCTGCACACCAACAGGACTTAACTGACAGCTACAAATATTTACTCTGTGTTTCCTCCTTTGAAGCACAAGAAGCTTTAGTGCCTGATGGAGCAGCTGTCTCACACACACACAGTACAGAAGAATTTAACTTCAAGATGAACGAAGGATTATAGGATTTGGCTTTTACTCTTTCTAAAGTTGCTTTTATTATGGCATTTAAAAAAAAATAAATCTCTAGGTTAGTCGGGGCTGATGCTAGATATACATGCCTGTACCCAACATCACTACTGGGACCTGATGTTCTGTGGCAGATTGGATTTCCTCGTACAAAAGAAATTAATCAACAAGGAGTGGATAATATGCAGAAAGAAGGATTGCGTCCTAAGTCACATACTAAGATGCCTGTTGTTTTTCTGTGCTATTTACAACAAATCTTGGAGCTGCAAAACTCGTGTGCTGTCTTTGAAAATGTCCTGGTTTCTGTACTGCCACATGTAATCAAACAGATTGTGGAACTGATGGCTTTGAAACCATCAAGTGAAGACTTTATAAGAAATATTTAAGGATGACTTCAAGCATATCTCTACAGACATTCCATCCACCTCCACCATGAATGAGAAATACGATTTATGCACTACTGCCTGTATAATTCAGCATCATCTGCTCACTTTGCTTTCTTCCTACTGATAGCCACAAAACACAGACATTGGTGTAACAGCAATGTTGTGCAAGGGACAAACCTTTATTTGAACCTCCCAGCAGTATACTTAAACATCACCAGCTCTCAGTCAAGCTCAGGAGAATTCAAGACACTTCTCAAACGTACTGCCCCAAAATTAATTTCCATGTACCTCCTTTTGGAACCAGCTAGTGACATGTTCACAGCATGCTTTTTTGTGATCCTCTACCACCTTCCCACTCCATTCTCTTCTGCTCACACATTGAAATACAAGATGAACCATCTTAGCAACAGTGTCACCAAAACTTAACTCCTATTTGCCTTTTACCATGCCCTCTCAAGATGTTTGGGGTCACAGCTTCTAAAATTACAACCCTTACGCTGTGAGTATGATCCTTGGTGGCTTTTGGTGGTCCAGAGCCTCCCACCCCAGTTTGAGCCATACATCAGCACAATGCTGAGTCTGCAGAGCCTGCTCCAGCATACAGATTTACTGGGGAGAAGTGGGTATGTTTAGCCACCTTTCTCACCCCTCTACCTGCCCAATCTATGTGGTAAATATTAATGAAGCACCTTTGTCACTGAAAGGAGGGATTTGCAGCTGTAAGAGAGAGAACAGAGAAAAGAAACCCAGAATGCCACTAACAGACTGCAGTGTGTGCATTAAAAAATAAAAATAATAATTTTTAAAAAGCAGCAAATAAAGCAGCCTTCAGAATAGGAACTGTGAGACAAGCAAGCAAAGACAGGTGTCTGCAAAGGATGGATAAAAGTCAGCCTCAGGATGAGCATGGGAGAGCCTCCAAGCAGCTCCCTGGCAGGTCCTGCCTCTCCCGAGAGATACATGAGCCAAAGCAGCAAATTGCAGCGAGCCTGGGAGGGAAGCACAGCAGAAAGTCATGCAAGTCCTAAGGTATTTCTTTCTCCAAGAAACTGGGACTGAACCCCTCCACATAGTGACCTCTGAAAGAGAAGCTGAGGATGTCACATCCCAAAGGGGCAGCTTTGGGTATGTGGTTAAGTGGGAAATGATCTTGTGGATGAAGGACCATTAACTCCTGAACATTTCTGGTCTGCAGTAGAGATGTTCCCTTAGGATATGAAATTAAATGCAGAAGCGGTTGGGCTCAGAAACAAATAGCTGTGTATAATTTACTGTCTGTCAGGATTATAACATATTTTTTTATCAATACCGGTTGAGAGTTGGACCACATCCACAGAGCATTCATACATAGTTGGTTTCTGTCCTTCACACTTATTTCTCCCTGCTCTTAGGCAAGACAAATAAAAATTCTCATGAGACATACGAAAGCCTTCTAAGTACGAGCAGATCATGTATTGGGTAACACTATCATGACAAACCGACTGCCTTACTCCTCACAGAACATATGGCAATGGCTTCTCCCTTCTGCTGTGCTGATGGGGCTGAGGACATCTTTGGGGGCTCCAGTTTCACAGTCATGGAAGAGGCCATGAATTTACTGCTTTGTATACCTGTCTGTATCATTTGCGATGCACAGTTCTCCTCCTGGCTCCTGCAGTATGTATTTCATAAAGAGTAAACAACAGTTTTAATAAAAAGTCAACATCAAGATTACTTTGAGGGCAAAAGTCACCCATTTTTAGAGTTGCTAGATTAAAGCTAACACCTTCCCAAAGAAATGAGCTATTTCTAAGGGAAGCAGTAGATACAAAAGTTAGCAGCAAATTCAAAACTCAGTTCTGTCACATTTTCCATGCAGAAATAGCTATTTTGTCAGTCATGAGAATTTGACATTGATGAGAGAGATTTTGACAGGAGACATTTTATGCAATTTTTGTCTTTAAAAAGTACTTCTTTTTTTTTTTCAGTTATAAATAGACTCAAAAACCTCAAGAATTATTTCCGTTATTCTGTGTCCTTGGCAAACTGTTGCAAGCCCCAGTTCGTGCAGCAGTCAGGGAAGCAGTGCCCAGCTCCCCTGGTTGCCATCCCACTCTCCCTGTGCCACTGCCATGCTGTCAGTGAACAGCCTGGAATTCGGCTGGTCAACAAGGAGGTGGGGTCTATGCTATTTAAAGACAAAACAAAAATAATAAATAAACAGCAGTATGCCCTATTTTGGGCTGAGGTAACCTTTCTTACCAGCTTCTAGCTGGTATAGTGCTGTGCTCTGGATTTACTAGGAGAGGAATGTTGGTAACACAGAGATGTTTTTAGGTGTTGCTAGGTAGTTGTAGTGTCTAGAGTAAGTCAAGGACTTTCCTCTTCTCGAGACCTACCACGCACAAGCAGCAGGGAGAGCACAGCCAGGACAGCTGACTCAGGCTGGGCAGCGGGATATTCCATACCACATACCGTCACGCTCAATATATAACTGGGGAAGGTAGCTGGGAGGCACAATTGCTGCTCAGAAACAGACCAGGCATCAGGGTTTTTTCCTTCTACGTGTAGTGAGCAAACACATCTGTGCAGGCCCCACCTGGAGTGTTGTGTCCAGTTCTGGGCTCCCTGGGATAAAAAAGACAGGGATCTCCTGGAGAGAGTCCAGAGAAGAGCTACAAAGACGATTAAGGACCTGGAGCATCTCCCCTATGAGGACAGGCTGAGTGAGCTGGGACTGTTCAGCCTGGAGAAAAGAAGACTAAGAGGGGACCTAATTAATGTCTATAAATATCTTAGGCATGGGATGCAGGGGGAAATGGCCAGCCCCTTTTCAGTGTCTGTGGGGACAGGACAAGGGGCAATGGCTGCAAGTTGGAGCACAGGAAGTTCCACACCAACCTGGGGAAGAACTTTTCCCCAGTGAGGGTGAGGGAGCCCTGGGACAGGCTGCCCAGGGGGTGTGGAGTCTCCTTCTCTGGAGAGATTCCAGCCCCGTCTGGACGACGCCCTGTGCAATATGAGCTGGGGAGCTGCTTTGGCAGGGGGTTGGACCCCAGGAGCTCTCAAGGTCCCTTCCAACCCCTGTGATTCTATGATCACTTGTGTTTATTATTGCTATTGCTACCATTATTGTTCCCTTCCTTTGTTATCCTATCCAACTGTCTTTATCTCAATCCACAAGGTATTTTTTTCATTCTCTTTTTGGGGAGAGGTGAGTAAGCAGCTGCCTGTGCTCAGATACTGGCTGGGGTTAAACCACAACATGGTATTACACATCACACTGTATGCCAGCAATTATGTTCCACAACAGCAGATGATTCATTCAAATCAATAAAAGGAATTATTTGAGAGATTATCAGTTAAAGAACAACTCAATGAGACTTAAGCAAAATACCAGCAAAGCAGTGATGATTTGAGACATCACATTTTTCTTCACTCTGCAAGGATTTCAGATTAAGGGCTGGAACGTACTGTCTGGGACTGGCCTTTTCAGAGGGTGTATTTTGGCTTTACATTATATAGTGTGCAAATTAATAATAATTATAATATAATGATCATAATTATAATAACAATAACAGCATTGATAACAATAATAATGATAACAATAATCATATTCTGTTAAGAATTAATTCTTCTTGCTGTTTGCTTTCAAATGCAGAAACTCCCCTATTCCCAGTTACCTTTTTGATTGCATCTGCCTCATTCTCTGGAAGTTTCTCTGGGGCTGTTTCTCTGCAAAGGCTGATTGCACGTTGTGGTTTTGGTTTTTGATGAGCATCTTTACATCTTCATTTTATCTCATTTTCTGCTTCCCAACCCCACCCCAGCAGGAATGAGGCATATTAAGCCAGTTTAGTTAAATTTATATTATTCTTATTCCAATATTACCCATACTCTGTATTTCAACAGACACATTACTAGTATTAAATGCTTTGGTCTGCAATACTAATAACCATACAAGGACATCCCCAAGCTTTACTAATGCAAATGAAACATTTTGAAGCAGACCAAGCAGGATAATGTACTATTATTATCATTATTATTTTCCCAGAGTATAATTCTGTTTGGCATTAAAATGTCATCCACGACACTGCCACACTGACCCTTTGCTTCTACTGAAGCTTTCTTAGTGAATTTAAAAAAATCTTCAAGGCATGAATGTAGCTTACAGCTTCCCAAAGCAAGTCTGCCTTGAGAACATCTTACTTCAAAATAAAAATAACCTTCTGCTTTCCAAAGCATGTAATTTGTAAGCAGTTAAGGAAGACAATGCAAGACAAACTGATGCCACATGGTCATGCATGGTGGGTGATCTGTCTGTGCTGAGTTGGAATAAGACCCTTACATGAATGGTACTTTCAGCTGAGCATGTATTGACAGGCCTGAAAAATGGAAAGTGCTATTCAGAGGACATTGGTGTATAGATTTATTTACTCAGTTCTAACAGAATAAATGATGTATTTAAAAAAAAAAAGTAGCTGTAATCTCAAAACTGTGATCTTATTATAAAATCCTATTTGCAACATACATAGTGACCTGTAAATCTGATGACAGTTATTTAAAGGGAACTAAAATCGGGGTGGGGAGGGGGAATCTTTCTGCTACTTTTATACCTATTAAATCTGTGAGCAACATCTAAGATCACTACAGCCTAAAGTTGTGAAAGAAAAAAAAATATTCTTCATCTCTCCTTCCTGTCTTCACTTACTTAATATGTGCATTTCAAAGGGTTTTTTTTAAAGTCAGTTCATTACTTGCCCAGAATATTTAGCTAGAGATTTTGCTCTTGGGAGAAAACATTCATAAGAATCAGCAAGATAATTTTATATGTAATTAAAAACTTTATATGTAAAAGCTGCTCCAGCAAAAAGATATGCTAAGAAATATCAATACAAAATAACGGGCATTATAAAAATAATTAAATCCAACCAGCAAAGAAAAAAAAATCCTTTTAAAAATCACTGTGTCCTGGACGAATCCTGGCCAATGGAGTATGGGAATTAGCACCTAAGAGTGTGATTTTGAAAGAGTTTTCTCCAAAGCTCGATCACATCAATGACTGACAAGTGCTTAGGCTTTAATGCCAACAGTAGAGAATCTAAACATTTAAAGTGGTCTTACACATGGTATGGAACAGAAATCTTTATTGAGAGTTCCCAGCAGCTGCCCTGGATGTCAGTGTGCTGACCTCCAAAAGTGGTACGTTCCAGCAATAAAGATCAACTCTGTTCTTAGGTTAAATTTTTAGGGTTATGATTCCAAGCTAATTTTAGCATCTGTCCACTGATTTATCTAGTTCCACTTTTGTCTACTAGCTTAAAAAGCCTCCTGCAAACATAAATCTCCCATCACAGTATTTATACAGTTCGGTATCCTCTTAACCTCATTATAACTAGACTGAGCCTCTCACTAAAAAGGCAGGTTTTACTGACATCCAGCCATTTTTGCAGAACTTTTCTGAACCCTCTATAAATTACTATAACCCTTTTTTAAAACATGTTAACATGTAACAAGACTGAGGGAGCTGGGCTTGTTCAGCCTGGAGAAGAGAAGGCTGCGGGGGGACCTCATTGCAGCCTGCCAGTCCCTGAAGGGAGCTTATAAGCAGGAGGGGATTCAACTTTTTAAAAGGGTAGATAATGGCAGGACAAGGGGGAATGGACTAAAGCTAAAGGAGGGAAGGTTTAGATTAGATATTAGGGGGAAGTTTTTTACAGAAAGAGTGGTGAGGTGCTGGAACAGGCTGCCCAGAGAAGTAGTGGATGCCCCGTCCCTGGAAGTGTTCAAGGCCAGGTTGGATGGGGCCCTGGGCAACCTTGTGTAGATCCAGACCTGGAGGTTGGTGTCCCTGCCTGTGGCAGGGGGGTTGGAGCTCTATGATCCATGGGGTCCCTTCCAACCCAGACCATTCTATGATTCTATGATTCTATGAACATCAGAATGGGGCTGAATGTCTAGGCAGCCATGTCATCGACAGGGCATATGGGAGCAATAATCCTTCCCAGACACACACAGACACACAGGTATATCCAAGGAACGTGCCCAGTCTCACAAGGCTGCAGCTCACAGGTGGCTGTGTTTCAGCACAATGGCCCGAGTCCCTTTCAACATCATGGCACTCTAAGATCAAATCCACCCACCCTGCAGATGCAAGCGATATTCTTTGTTCCCAAACGCGTGACCATTGATTTGGCTGCATTAAAATGCATAGGAGACTACACCGACTACAATGGGCTTTGAATCGGACTTCAAAAGAAAATGTGCTGTGAAAAATGGGGCTTTCCAAGGACCAGAAGACAGGCGTGTTAAGAGCTTATTCCAATGGCATTCTGCTGCAGGAAATACTTATTGAGGCCAAAATGATAGCCAAATTGTAGTCTGCTCCAGGACCCAGCAGTAGCTTTCTCAACCCAACCAATGAAAGAGGCAATCGGGAACAGTGAGCTGACACCTACTTGTTGACAAGGAATATCTGCACCTGTTAGTACTGCCCTATTTTAGGTTTCCAGTCCTGGCAGTGTTCATGCAAAAAGTACATCCTACCTCATCTATTTTAATCAATGCAATAAGTTAATGAAAAAGAAAAAGCCAACACAAAAACCTGACAGACGCTACGGAGAGGATGCAGAGGGACCGAGCTGCTCGACACTGCTGAGAGCAGAGCCATTCCGTTCCGCTGCAGAGTGACAGCACATGGCTGCAGCTCCACAGAAGGAAAATGGAAAACCATTTTACTTTGTATGTGGAAACTGTTCTGAGGTGCAGAGTTGTGGGCATTTTGCAATTGTTTCAGAAAAGCTTACTGTTCTTGCATCATAGAAGCAGATGATTAGTAAACCCATGACCCGACCATCCCACTCCACACTGCAGGAATTCCCGCTGCTACTAACTTCCAGGCTGCAGGCCTTGGGAGCTCAATTCTGCTATTTAAACACGATCCAAGACCCAATCAATAATGACACCTCACCGAGTTCAGGGGACCCTAAGGCAGTCCTCAGGCTATGGCTGTGTGGAAAGGAGCTTCTAGGCACCAACATCTAAGGTTCATAATTGAGAGTAGCTGCTGATTTACGTGAAACAACCTCCTGGTACTGACCACTTCCCAAACTGGTGAATTTCTTTTAGGTTTCTTCAAGAATAATGTGACAGCCATTAAAAAAAAAGTTAGAAGAAAAGTAATACCCATTCTGCATCTCTGCTGTCCTCCCTCTTCCACCTACTGGCTTTCACTGGCTGAAGAAATCATCTCACCCCTTCTAAGACAAGGCTCCTCCCTTCCTCTAAAGTGTCTGACCTCAGCATCTGTCAGAACAGACCGACTCGAAGCCTTCTCCAGCCTAGTAATTCTTGAAATCGTATACCATTTGCCACCAAACAAGTAAACTCCTCCAGATTTTTAAATAGCAATAAATTCTTCACTTCTCCATGTTCTCTAAAATACCATGTACATTCACATCTCTCTCAAAGCAGTAATTGTGCAAGTTAGTAATTCTTAATAATTACAATGAAGATGCTTAGACTATTCCGAGCTACCAAAATTGAAGTCCTTATACAGATGCAAATATCTTATTTTTAGAGATGCAGAGCCACGTTTTATCTCGCAGTCTAATGGCTCTTCCTTAAAGGGTTGCAAATTCTCTTGTGCACTGTGTTTTTGTCCTGCTAATGTGGCACTTATAAAAAGTGGTTAACAATACAACTGTATCTGTAAAGCTTCACAAAGACAGGAAGGCAAAAACTATTCTTCTAGGCTCAGTACTTTTGTCTCTACATCCTTACAGTAAGCTTTTTTCTGTTACTGATGTTCTTCTGTGACAACAGTATGGGCGGGACTGAAAGGAGGAAGGTTTTGCAAAGAGCAGTTATGCCAGGGTTCAAGCAGGAAGGGTAAAAATTTATGCCAATCAACTATTCTTATCCATCCCAGGAATGCAGACACAAAAATTGCCTTGATATCCCACAGGCATTTTTCCATGCTCAGTGATAGAAGTTAACCCCTCACGCTGAGGTAGGCTTTGTGGATAACCCAGTTTTCCTGGAAACAACATGGTTTTTATTTATCTTTTTTACTGCTGTTGTAAATCAGTTCTTTTCAATATGAACTTTGCACACAGGCTTTTACGTGCAACCCAAGCACATCCTTTTGCTAGTGGCAAAAATATATCTCCTTTCCTACAGATAGAATTGTTCCAGGCATGACAGCTTTAAGGAGCCCCAGCCAAAGGAAACTCCTTTCCAGGAGTGCAGCAGCTGGCATCACCATCTTTTCCAAAGCATTGCAGGCTTCCATCAAGTTTTGGTGGCCCCTTAGCATCTCCTGCTGCCACAAGGCCTGCCTGGTAGGACACACAACAAGAACCGTCCAGACCTGAGAATGCTCTTTAATGACAGCATTGTTTATGCACCTGACAGTCTTATGATTTGAGGTAGGTTGGCGAGTTTCCATGGAAACAAAACACGACACCAAGAAATAAAGCAGAAAACAGATTTGAAAAGAGGGTCCCAGGCTGTAGCCCACTGACAGTCTGGACGGACTCCAGCACTTGTCATGGTGATGAGAGAGGAAAATAAGGATAAAATAATTCCTTATGAAATTATATCGTCCTGTCCCATTTCAGAGGTATTTCACCAGTGATGAGCAGTTTGGGCAACACCAAGACAACCTGTACCGCTGCATAAGCAGATGCTCCAGACATGTAATAGGCAACAGAGGCAGAACTGCTCAAAGTTCAGCCACAATCAGTGGGGACTCACAGCCCTGCTGTCAGATTCAACTGTCTTGGAAACAAGCTTTGATCTGCAGATTCAAGTGCTAGAATTTCCAACTTCTGCATGATGAACACTGTCTGTCCTGCGTGGTACATGAGCTATGATCTCAGGTGCCCTGCTGACAGACAAATAATAAAGTAGGTTTGCTCAGGCTGTGCATCCCAGACAAGCAAATACAATAACCCTTGGAATGGAACAACCAGACTTTTCTCACCAGTGACCACAAGATATCTGGTAATCACCGTCAGCCGCTTTCATCATTCGCCCTTTCGCCACAGAGCCAGAGTTCTCATCTCAGGCCAAACACTACAGCCAGCTGGAGGAAAAGGGTCACCAAAATCCAGCAGTTAAGGGAGAAATGTTGAAATCTTAATGCCATCATTACAGCCAAAAGCAAGTGAGGAACCATCATCTTTCTTTGCAAACACGCCCACCACTTGAAAACTATTTCCAGAACGAGCTGCACTTTGTTAGGACTAACCTCATTGCAGTCTGGATGGGAAAATGGGAGCTCCAGCCTGTTTTTGCTAGAAACCCTGTGCCTCAGTCAAAAGGAACACAGCACCATCAATAATGATGCGGCATCTCCCCTAGACCTGAGCAATGTCGGGAGGAGACAGAGCTGAGCAGACTCCGGCTGTTCCCTAGCTCACTGAACACAGACATCACACTGGCAGGGTGCAACACTGTGCTGCATTACCAGTCCTTAAGCTAGCTGCAAAAAAGCTATTTTCAAACCAGCACAGCTCACAGTTGCCTGGGGACTGGAGCTTCGCTCCTGAAAGCTGCATAGCTATGGAGTTCTTCACACTAGTCTGCATCCTGAACAAGGATGGGGGACAATCTGGCCATTATCCAGATAGCAGATACAGAACAGCCAGCATGAGATATTTCTTAGAAGTCTGATAAAGAATAATCAGGTCTTGACTTTGGAGTCATTCCACCTACAGTAAAACTCACACTGGAAGAGTTGTATGTTCTGTTTTCTTGCATTTATCTGACAAGTTACTGCTCTTTGTGCAACAAATTCTGATTTAAATATAACATTGTTTCATGTTTTCAGCAATACCTGTGCAGGGCTCTATACCCTTAATTTCTGAGCTCTTTGTAACCTCTTAGTCTATTTGTAGAGACTCCTTGAGTATGTTCAAATGTGATAAGTCTAAAGGATTAAGGTTCTTGCAAGAAAAGTCAGGACTGCTATCCAGGAAACCCACAGTCATTTCTTAGCTCTGTTGAGATGCAGAGCTAGACGTACCATGCTTCAATGTTTTGCATGCCTCAGTTCTCCAAAGGTAAAATGAGATCAAAGACTGCGAACTTTTCCAGCAGAACTCCCTAAGTCCTGTCAAGAGGATAGGCCCCCGGAGATGCCTTCCTTGCACTCACCCTTGGCCCTTCTCATCCAGCTTGATTTTAAAACCTTGTATCTGGATATGGTATTTAGCATAACAAGGCATGTCACAGTGCTGAAAATAAGAATAAAACCAATAAAGTCAAAGACAAACATCAAAAGAAAAAAAAAAATCACTTCCCAATAGATTTCTTCATAAATATCAGTTAAGAAACTGTATAATAATCACTGGATTTTCAGTTCTGTCTTGAACTGGAACAATACATTACAGTTTAAACACTCCCTTTATTTCTGCAAACATTACCTGCACTCTCACATACCCCAGCTTAGGCTATGATGCCTCGGAAAGCCGGAATCAAAACTCAATAGCCTTGGTGACTATTAAGCAGGTATCCTTTATTGCAGCGCTGGGCACACAGGGGATCGATCACTCCTCCAAATGTGTGCGCCCATTAAAGCCAAATTTCTCATATTTATACAGATTAATTATACATATTAATTATAATTTCTAAGAAAAGGCAGGGTTATGCAAATTATTCCCAGGAAGTCGTTTACATTAACTCCTCCCAGATAGAGCATGCTCAGTGACACTCAGGGGGTCTTCTGGTGGTCTCCAGGGATGAAGACTGGACGTCTTCCTCTCTCTCAGCGCATGCTCCTTACGGGTTTCTCCATGCTTATCTGGGCTCCCAACACCTGCACCGAGTAGTTAGTCTTTCACTGAAAACAAGATAGACTCTGTCTTTTAATTGGTCGTTAGGCTCATTATTTAGGACTCCTCTATCTCCTGCTTCCTCTGGTTTCAAGGCTGTTGCACTATTATGGTTCAGTTTTGTAGCTGCTTTCATGAAACAGCTTAAGTGACTACAGCCAAATTCTGCTAAAATTCAAAACTAACCTATTCCTAAAAACACACCAATTCTTACTTCTTTATCTTCAAGGCTGTTACTGTTGCATTGTTATGGTTAAGTTTTGCTCTGCTCTCACAAGCAGCTTACACAGTTACAGCTTTCTCTTAAACTAGTCTATTCTGAAAACTATGAAAATTCTCATATTAAACTTCTATTAATTCTCTCTTATGCTACACCTATCTCAACCTATTCAGCATGATTACATTTCATTGAATCAGCTACTTCCACGTCTCTTTACCTGGACCATCAGTTTCCCATCTTTGGTCCAGCCAGCATGCTGGGAATGATTTACACCATTTCCATCTAACAAGTCACACCTGAAGGAGTTCACCGCATCCTTGGCTAACAGTTGTCTCGCTTTCAGGAAAAGCGACAGCTATGGTGAGGGCAGGGAGGACACCTGTCTGTTTGGGAGCATTACCCACAGGGAATTAAAATCCAAGAACCTTGCACCTCTATAAGGTCAAGGGCCAGCACCAATCGTGCCACTGAGCATCCTATAGTAGGTCAGAATACCGTATGCCTAGATTATAGTTGAACAAGTACCACATCCTTGTTTAAGAGATGCATGAATTATTGATGATGTTCAGGAGCCCTATTAAACTGTCTAGTGGGCCAGCAAGAACATTCAGTAGTTCAAACGCATCAAAATGCATAATAAAGCTTTCTATTTTGAAGTTTGGCCGTTAGAGAAAAGAACCCTGGCAAATATATAATTTTGTGTAATTTCACTTGGATGCTCACTGTAATAGCCGTAGTATTTATGACACTATGAGTCATACCCATACACTCTTCAGATAGCAAAGACACCATTATCCACAGTATTTAAAATCAGAGTCCTTAGACAGGAAAATATTCTACTAAAGGCAAGGCCTGCTTATTTGCCTTAAACTATAGACTTAGTCTATAAATATGTACTATTTCTGGACATACATCTGTGTTAGCCATGAAATGCCTATAAATAAGTGTTATAAAAGGAGAATTGTCAACATTATAAGAAACACCTTCTAGTAATGCTTGTTTAGATCCTGCCTATAAAATTGAGAATTCAATTAAGTTGCTGCCTTATTGTGAGTGCAGACAAACCCCTGCCATGCAATAATTAAATAATAAAATAAAGACACTCTCAAAAAAAGAAGTCTATTTCACATTCAGAACATGATACTCAGTCTCATCCCACCAGCATTTGTGCATTTCATTGAGTGCCATCAGAAGACAGAAAACAAATTTATCATCTTTATTCTGAATGTAGGGCAGAGTGGGACAGAGCTGTTTTGAGGGACATTTTCAGGCGGTTTGAGACAAAGGAGATGTTTCTCCATTCAGCTCTGGAAGGTATTCAGCTGCAGACTTGAGAAGTTCCTGCACTGAGGGTCAGCCCCTCACTTCTCTTCTTCACCTAATGCGTAGGAGACTGTGGCTCCTGAGGATTTAACCCCTTGCTGATTGTCAACAGTTTTCACAGCTAACAGGGATCATTCTGGGTAGGACACAGCACACAGCTTCTAGGATTTTACACATTCATTCAGTGCTGTTAATAATCACACAGTTTAAACCTGAGCAGTGAAATATTTATTCTGAAAGACTCAATGTCTTGATTTAAGGAACCCTTCGGTAGTTTAGGATTCACAGTCCCCCTCAACCACTGCAGTTACAGGGAAACACTAATTGGTATTTGGAGAGCTGCTGTTACATATGATGTTCATTTAACAGGATGTAGCTGCTACATCAATATTATGTAGCTTTTATTGGCTAAATCCACATACAACTTCCCTTTTAATCTTCCCTTCCTTGCTTGCAATCACCATCCACATGAAAGTCACTACCATGGGAAAGTGTTTAATCTCGAGACATTATATTCTATGATAAGGCTGAGAGATTGCACAGAAATTAACCATATCACCCAAAAAGTCAACCCCTTGTAGAGCTCTGCCATGAGCTGTAACTGCTCCAATCCCCAGGAAACAGATTATAAAGTCTGTAAACACTGAGCACTCTCAAAAGCTTTTCTGATAGCCCAAGACCTGTTAACAAACAGGCAATTTACCCTCAGAAGTCATTAAAAACTTAATGCATTTCCAGAATTACAGATAGCCCAACACTGCCATTGTAATGGATTTCTTTATAGCAGTACAGCAGCAGCTATTAGAAAAGATGGGAGCAACAACTCCAGGCAGTAATTTGTCTTTGGATCTTCATCTTCTCCAGAGTCAGCATCTACATTTGTGCAAAACAAGAAGGGAATAACATGGACATAACAGGGCCTTTCGTACAAAAAAAGCTACCCCTTCCTGCCATCTTTAAAAATAAATAAATAATAGGAGGCCCCTCACTTTTCCTCTATTTCCTCTCCAGACAAAAAAATCTATCATCCTGACTAAACTGAGCCATCTTAGAAAATTATATCAAGATATTCAAGCTTGACCTCTTAGCTACCCATCTTCAAAGAAACTGCTTCCATTACTACATATATCCAGCCCCTTAGGATGCTTTTCATACCATTAGGAAGTCTAGTGTTCGATTTAAGTATTTTCTCATTTTTCCTCAATCAGACAGAAGCAAAAAAGAAGCCCCCGAGCAACACGTAGTGAGGGAGAAAATTCTCTCTATCTCAGTATGCAGAGAAATCTCAAGACAAAATTCAGAGGTGAATACAGCTCTACAATTATTATTCACAAAGTGTTTCCTATGAGCTTTTTACTCATTTCTGAGAGATGCAGTCTTCTGCATCAATATAAGACAGCACTGCAAACTCACTTGCAAACTCTTTAGAGGGCTCTGAGTTCATCACTGGATGGGGCAGTGAAGTGACTGATAGTCATCTCCTAAACAAAGTTATCTTCTGGAATCCGTGGCCCAGGACACGGTCTATACATGAAAAGGCTGACGCAGCTGTGGAGCAACACAATTTCGAGATAAAGAGGAGGTTGAGGCTTGTTTCTTTGTTTTGTACAGATATACTAAGAGTCTTTCATTTGGATTCTGGATTTAGTTCTTCCTTCAGCCACAGCTAATAACCAGATGACAAACTGAGCATTAAAGCTACATGACTAGCTAAGCTTGTAAAGCCTTAATGAGATCCTTTGGACAGCACAGGAGAGGCGTACTAGAAAGCATTACACAAAACCTTCAGTGTTTGTTTGCCTTAGAGCTATGGCAGGTCACTTCTCCTAGCTTCATCCCTCTCGGGGAGGGGGGGCTCAGGAAAGTTAAACCCATGAACATTAAGCAGATAACACATTTCTGGGGCAGGAACAGATACCAGCTCTGTTCTCCATTATGCCATTTTACATACACCCGTGCTACAGTTAAGGGATGTTTGCAACGGAACTCACTGGCTTTACTGGTCAAGAAGGTTCATGCAGCGAAACTCATGCCCACATGCCATACAACAGGCAGCAAACATGACAGAATTACACTGACCCCCTGAGACCTGATACCAGCATAATTAGCTGGGCTGCACCGCATGAAACCAAAGTCTTTCTCTCCCCCTTTCTTTTTTTTCTTCTCTACAAAACATCAGTACTGGGGAAGCAAGGAACTCCCTGTGAGATTGTCACAGTCATTGTACGCTGCTCTGCAAGTCACTCTGCAAGTCGGACGTCAACATGCTGACCTTTGCGTTCAGCAGTGAAGCATGAACTTTCCTACTGTATTGTAAAAACAGTGATATCAAAAATGTGAAAATACCTGTAAACATTAAAGAGGTTTTTTGGTTTTTTTTTTTAAAACATCAGGCAGTTAAACTCTTTGTACCCTCAGGAAGAGTGCTGATGCTAAGCAGGCTACTGTCAAAACAACACCCTGAAGTTTAGATAGACTTAAAAATTGTCAGGTTAAAAAAGAAAACAAAATGTGTGATTCCAGTTATGAAACAATAAGAAACCTCCTCAGTCTGCTTAACCATGTCCAGGTGCCTTCTCATGGCTTGGGACAACAGCACAACTGACCCTCACCCTCCCACACATGTCATCATATGCATTTACTGAAGAGTTGACATGTCAGGGTAATAAAACGGTCACTGCAAGCCGCCTCCTCCTCTCCCTAAGATATACATTCAAAAAACCCACTGTGACCTCTGAAACTATATTTTCTGAGACATGAGGAGAGCTAGACAAGGAGTCACATGAGCCCAAGCAGCTCAAACAGCTATGGAAGGAATCCCCACGAACACACAGAGCTTCCTGCTTCGGGGGGGAGGGGGTGGAGGGGGGGGGGTACGGAACGACACTTGCCCTCCTGGGTATCTCTTCTCCCAAATTAGCATCATACCACAATATTCATATCTGTTCTTTCCTAATGCATAAGAGGTCTCACTGAAGCGCTGCAGGAACATACAGTATTTGCTCTGCCCCAGCTGAAGAGGCAGGGGGGGAAACATATCTTTTTCCCCTTCAGAAAATTAACTGGAAGCCAGAGATGAGCCAAGCTTCTCCAGCAGACTTTGACAGATTAAATCAACACAAACTATACAATACAAGTAGGAGAAATAAAAAGAGAATGATCATAAAATCCACAGACAACAGCAGCCAGGGACAAAGGTTAAATCTGCAGTTAATAGTATCTACTCTTTCAGGGCTCACCCCAAACTAAAACGTTTCATCTCACCTTGGAAAAAAATACTGCTTCTCAGCCTGAAAAGGGGACCACATCCAGCACTCCCATGGGCTGACACAGCAACCTTTTATCATAACTATGCTCTAATCCACATTCTAATGCTTAAAACATTAAAGAACCCACATTTACCTTTTAATGTATGTAAAGGGTAATTAAAGTTAATAAGACTGGTTTGTTCTAGTATTTGCACCACGATTAAAAAGCATCTGCACTGCAAGATGCCAGCAATAACTCAAGTCTAACCAAACTTGCTTTGCAAGTAGCACAAGGTTATCGCTTCAGCAAAGGATTTTACAGTATAATGTTCAACAACTAATAACCTTTGGAGAAATTAAGCACAGGGGCAGTAACACACACCAGGTAGAATGGCCTTCTGTTACCTTCTGGCATATTTATGATTTGGTTTATTACAAAGTTAGGACATTTCTTTTTTGCAACATTTATTTTTATTCAGCTTTTAGAAAGAGTTACATTCTTTTTCTATAACCCTTATCAGCATCAACAATTTAAGTAATATCTGCTTAATGTGCCCTTGCTCATCAGCCTAACTTGAAACATGGTCTGACTTGGCAGCACGATGAACATGAGTTAGCTCTCTGTGCTTTCTACTGTGGACAGGTGTATCTGCCACTGGACTGCATTTACATAGGTTAGATAAGCACGGTTGTGCCTACTGCTAAGATACACATAAAACATTCTTTTAAGAACAGAATGAATCAATCCAAACCTAAAAATGAGTCTAAATGTTCTTAAATAATTGTGGCATCTTTATTTTGAAGAAAACCAACTTTTAAGCATCCACATCTTGAATACACTGAAGACTTCTAAGAGAAATATTCTATAGCCCCAGCAGAGCACGTATTTTATTTAAATTAGCATTACACCTAAGAGCTTTAACACATATTTTCTTCTCAGGCAGTCCTTATTACTTTGTGACTGCTGCGTATCACCCGTAAATAACACTGTCACTAGCTAAATGAATAGAGTGTGCTATACTTACAGATGATTTATACAGAACTAAAACATATATCGGTAGGCATATTTCTACCCCGAGTCTCTAGATACGGTTCCCTTTGGCATCAAAGGAATTATGTGCCTTTCTTCCCTGAATTTATAACAAGCTCATTTACATATGCACACACTCCTGAGCTCTGGCATGAAGAACTTTGTGCAAAGTTGAAACCTCCATCTGGGAAAGGCACACTGCGTGCTTCACCCTGTTCTCCTGAAAATCCCCCACTGCCACTGCTAGGATCACTTGGAATAGCTCATTATGGGCACTCCTCTGCTTCTGGGAGGAGAAGGGGAAAAAAGAGACAGGGCAAATAACGTCCGATCTTCCTCAGTAATCACAAGGCACACATTGGAGCAGTTAGAGCTGTAGGGACTTACGGACTCACCTACAGGAACAGAAGAAGCTTTATCCTTACTGGTGAGGTCAAACACTGAAGAGCTGGGTACCAGAGGCCAGTCATGTCAGTAAAGTGCCTCTGTCTTCCTTTGGTCCTATGTTATTCTAAGGAACTTCCATGATTTCTCAAAAAATTCTGCAGATAGTAATGGACAAAGTAGCAACCACAAAAGAAAACATACCATGTGAAGAAAATACCTCTCTGAAATAAAACCATTCTGACAGTAAAGCTGCCTATCAGCTGAGGATAAATCAAACTATGGTAAGTGTAGTGGCTGCTGAAGTAGTGATGGTAGCAGAGGAAGCGTACAGCGGAAGAACCAGTAGTTAGAGATCTAACACCTGCAACATCACTCCTCTGGTTTAGCTGCTCAGTGCCCTAAATAATATATTCTACTTGCTAATAAAAGATATTTTTAAATGCAACTTCAAACTTAACATTTTTTTAGAGTTCATACGTATTTTTCTACTTCCTTCACACAAGTTCAGGCCTGTTTCAGATGTAAAGGAATACCAGAGAAGTTTTCAGAAAACAAATAAGAAATTAACTCCAAAAGTAAGTATGAAGATGCAGACAGGAATATCCCCCAATTCCTCACCCCCCATACATACTCCTACAATCCTGGCTGTTGGAATGTCACACCATAGCACAGTCCACATCCTAGTAGCCCTCACAGGCCCCATGTGTGGTCTGTGAAGCCACGTCTCCAAATCACTGATTGAGAATAGTTGCCGGGGGACAACCCATGCTGCCAGTCACCAGCCCCCTGAGTACATGGTGGGACTGCTCCCAGGCTTCACTGCCATGGGAGAAAGCAGGACAGACACCTCTAACTTCTCTGGAGGTGAGGGATATTGTTTTGAGTCTCTCCCTCCTCTACGTGGTTCTTTTTGCAACATCACGCTTCCAGCTTTATCAGCTGGTGTTACAACTCTAGCCAGGGCTTGGAAACCAGACGAATCTGTCAGGCAGCACAAGCATATAAAGGCTTGTAACCAAATGTAAGGACTTGTCCCTTCATCTTTTCATAATGCAATCATCTTCTCAAGCAGCCTCCAAGGCAGAGAAACACAAGCTCCTACTCAATGAGGTGTGAGGAACTCTGCAGATGAACCCTGGGACTGGCTCAGAAACAAGCACAGCGCTGCTGTGGCTTCCTGAAGCAACACCAGCCCAGGACAGGGCAAGAAAATTGGCCATCCTTTCCTCATCCACATGGTTTTAGGCATTATATCCCCACCGGACTGTGCCGAAACACGTTCTCAGCACAGTCAGGCATACATGATACTGATCGCTGCTGGCAGGATATATTAAGGTTATTATATTCTCACCCTGTTTCTTTTATTATTCTCTAAGCATCTGCTATTTGCCACTGTTGGAGACAGGATACCAGGCTGTCAGTAATTGTTATGTCAAGGAAATAAACGGACTGTTCAAGAAAAAAAAAATGTGAAAAAATTAAAGTGGCAAAATGAGAGAGACAAAAGTAATCAAGGTGGAATCACAGCATCCCAGAGATAACTACAAGGGGTGCTAAATGATTAAGAAATACCAGGGTGAGCATTGAGAGGATGGGAAATAAAGAACACCACGCAGCAGTCAGAGGGGGAAAGGGTCTAATCCATATCTCTGCTGGAAGAGAAGAGCAATGGAAAAAGGTGATCCAGCTTAGGAAAAGACCCAGATATCAGCAGTGTGAGCTGAGCAGGAGAGTGTTTGGCAAACCACAAAGGTGTATATTACTCAAGCAACTGTAAGTGGTCAAGATGGTTATCCAACCTGGACATGAGCCACAGATCAACATCACAGAGCAACTGCTAGAGGACTTAACTCCTAAGGGATGAAAAGAAAGCAATTAAATTAAAAACCAGCACAAAACCCAAAACCAACACAAAGTATGGGGAAACAGAATAGTGCTCAAACACCAAATTTTAAATTTGCTTTATCTTTGACATGGGTGATTTTACTGATACCTCAAGAGCAACAATGATCTGCTCAGTTCAGTCTCTTCTGGAAAACATCACCCAGTGGCCATAAGGAAGTTGAAATCAGTAGCAGTAGTTGTGACTGCAGGGCACCACGTATCTGCATGTGATGGGAACCTCAGTCACCCCTCTTGGATAAGCCTGAAATGATTTTTAATACGCTTTATAAAGCAAGTGGTGAGGGGGAAAAAAAAAAAAAAAGCAGCTGTGCCAGCACTGAAGGCTTGTTTTTTTTGCAAAGAGCTTAGTGACACACCACATATGACTGTAAGAGTATCATTACATGAAATTTCTACAGAACACTTTAAAAATCACTGACAATCGACAAGATGTAATTTTAATGAGGAACCATCAGTGAATGGAAGTGCTTTTAACTGGGCCTACAGAGACAAGTCTCTCAGCCCAATGCAACTCAGAACTGGCTTAAGTGATAAATATTGCCAAATTCAGGTGACTACCACCAAACAACCCAGTCCCCTTCATATACAGAGCCCAGCCCTGCCAAAGATCAGACACTGTAACACAGAAAAACAAAAGTCTACTTGCCTGGGATCAAAGAATGCAACAGTGAACAATGTACCCCACCTACAGAGGTGTGAACTGCATGTTGGAAATCAGAGTCTTAAAAATATATATGAGAGGCAGGGCAAATAAATGGAACATGATGTCTGAGGACCATGCTGGAGCTACAAGATCTAATGACACACTTGGATATTTGAAGAGAGGCAATTTTGTGCAAGGTTACATGTGATGTTGTTTCTACATGTGGCTTTAGTGAGAATATTTAGTAAAATGTGGTGTTCTGTCCTCTCAGAATAAACACCCCTGATGCCCACGGCTCAAAAAGATCCTGAAAAACTGGGAGAGAAATGCATAGAATTGAGGGCTTGAAAACAGATTGTGTGGAAAGAGTTTAAATTATATGATCACTTCAGCAAAAAGAAGGATGAACAATGATTTGTCCACATCATGGGAAATAATTTCCATTACTAGCAGGCTCCTTCATTAAGCAGACAAAGGACGAAGACGACTCAACATATGGAACTCAGATTGGATTTTTTTTTTTTAAATCACTGGAAATTACTTGCTGAAACAACTACCCTCAGGACACCTTTGAGTCCCAGTTATCTGCACTCTTTAAGCAAGTCTGACTATGCTTCTGGAAGGCAAGAAGAAATTGCTGGATTAATTTTTCTATAGCCGTTGTTATCAGGAGGTCAAACAACATGATCCTAACAATTCTGTATGTCTTACAGAACTGCAGACAGTATTTGGCATATCGACACCACAGTGCTCAGGCTTACATGCTTACATGAGGTTTTATATTTGCACACAATTTTAGAAAATGGAGAAGGTGATGATTTACGTTTAAAAAGAAGTTATCAAGACAAGATACCTCCCTGATACAGACATACTCACACCCATCCCAGCATTCAAGGGCGATTTTATTGTGATAAGCCAAGCACGTAACACTGGGTACCATAAAATCTTATAATAAAGGCTTTTCCAAGTAGAGCTCATATTAAAATTAAACCATAACTGTAAGAGTTTCAGTAGACCTACAATAGCCCCCATTAGAACCATTAAAATTACAGTCTTTCAGATAACAATGTCCACAATAACTGTTTGCAAACCACTATATACATTAAACTGTGGATAATTAATATGCTTCTGCAATTTTGTTTTATTTATTTTTTCCTTTGCAAGCAATAGCTGTTATAAAATCATACATGTCTGCCCAGAGATTCCTGAACATTGCATATGCTGAAAAAGAACAGAGCTAAGCATTCATGGTCAAATGCTGCAAGTCTTGGCATGAAAACGCGCTTCTGAATTCCACATTTGGGCTGAAACAAGGCTGCTGGCTAAATCCCAAATATAAAATCTTTTATGGGACCAATCTCATACTACCAATGTTGTCTCCACAACAGTAACTCCCTCCATACAATCAAAGTGATGGGGAAGTGAGCAGGAGGAGATCCGCAGCGCCCACTATCGCAAACACATATCATCCCCATCAGTCTCTGAACTGACATCCATCTTCCCACTTCAGTTTCACCAGAAAGACTGGAACATACAAGTCTGGAAGATTTTCTTTCTCTTTAACACTGGGAAAAAAAGCATGTTGTAATACCAATCCATGACCTAATTGCGGCCTACCAATACTGAAAGGGGCCCTACAGGAAAGTGGGAGAGGGCCTGTCATCAGAGAGTCTAGTGGTAGGACAAGGGGTAATGGCTTCAAGCTGAAAGAGGGCAGATTTAGATTAGATGTTGGAAAGAAATTCTTTGCTATGAGGGAGGCACAGGAACAGGTTGCTCAGAGAGGCTGTGGAAGCACCTCCCTCAAAGTGTTCCAGATCAGGTTGGATGGGGTTTTGGGCAACCTGGTCTAGTGAAGGGTGTCCCTGCCCATGGCAGGGAGGTTGCAACTAGATGATCTTTGAGGTCACTTCGAACCCAAAGAATTCTATGATTCTATTTACAGTCAAGTAGTTATACCAGGTCCCACTGAGCAAAAACATAAGGGGTATCTGCTATGGGATGCTCAGTGTCAAACAGCAGCACATCTTTCACAGCCATGCTCAATAAAATGGATTGACAGAGAGACCCAAATTCAGTAAAACAGAGATAACCTGCAGGGTCAGATATTCCACCATGCCTCTCATTTCCACCAAACCCCTAAAAGAAGCCTGGAACAGCCCAGGAGCTGAGCACTCTGCTGGATAAGGACTGAAAACAGCTGTTGCTGCTTCATGGGATTCATCTCATGTATTGCTAGAGCCATCCTCCCCAGGGCAGTTACACGCTCTACATTTGCATGACTGAAGAGGACTGGGCATTTCTAGCCTGCAATTCATCTCAGCGTCCTGTAGACTCCTAAAATAACAAGGGGTAATACCTCCCTCAGAGCACCTTTTTCCTCTGCTGTGAAGAAAGTCTGCATCACAAACTGCAATGTAAATGGTTGCAGTGTCAGTTTAACACCTTTCTGTCCCTTGGTGCTGGGAAATTGCATCCATAACGATCAGCGAGGTATTCCTTAATATGTCACCACCTTAGAAATAAAGCTGGGGCAGATGAAGGGTATCAACTTTGCCACTGCTTCATTTGGAAGACAGAATAATTATTTGCTACCTACTATCTGTGGCAAAAAAAAAAAGACCAAAAATTGGTCTAGGAGAACCAGGTTTCCAGAACCTCATTTTATCCATCCCACTGCCCAGGAGACTGAAGTGATGACACACGTCCTGGCTGGAGATCAAACCAGCTGTATTAGTTTCTATGCAACCTGAGTTCACAGATTGTGGCCTGTGGCTGGAAACATTTTGGATGATGGTGGGGCTACCGGTACCATGTCCAGTCCCACCCAGCTCACAAATAAAGTGCAATTTTGGTGTGCAAGAACTTCCTGTCTCTCTCTGCTCCCTTATCTATTGGGCAGAAACCATAGAATCCATGCAATATTTATAGCAAGGAAAGAGTGTATCAATCAGTGCTGTGCAAAGTGATTTCATTTCTCTAATGTTTATTGTCTTATGGCTGGAATGAGCAGTTCAGCAGCTGAGGAACACATGGTTTCTACCCGTGCTGCATTGTGCAGAAGCACACACATTACAGTCTGTGTCATCTGCACAAAGGTAGCAAGATCCTTGGACACATGCCACTGTGGCTTTGTAGTAAAATTATGGTTCCCTGAACATTTTATGATCTCTGATGATTACGGCATTTGTATCAGGCTGATGGTTCAAATTAATCTGATTTTCAAAAGTTACAGCATTTAATTAGGATTAGTAATAAGAATGATAGTATTCAAAAGGAAAGTATTATGACAGCATCTGCCCTGAAACAGGGCCGGGAAGAGTGGGGGAGAATCAGGGTTTAAAAGAAATAAATATTCAGAGTGACAAACAACTAAAGAAAACAACCTTCTGGAACACTAACCAATAGGCAGCAGCTGCCTCTCACCTCTGAGGTGGAAAGTCACTCAATACTTCTGCACCTCAAAACATTTTTACTTTGATACGGTGTAAAAACCCTCCTACAATACAGGTCCTTTTCTAGGTATTTTCTAAGTGACTAAATCTTAGCACTCCATTTTGACTTTTATGGCTTTTCAGACTGGTAAGAACCATATAATGATTCATCATTAAAGTAATTTTTAAGCAGCTTTGTTCCTATTTGCTGCTATATATATATTAAAGAGAAATTGCTCTTTGAATTCACCTCTAAAGTCAGACTCAATCTTTTATCTAACAAGAATGGTATCTCCAGCCATCATCTGAATGCAGCAAACTGAGGAAACCTTTTGCATAATATAAATATCTGCATTCACTAAGAGGAGGCTGATGCCATCACATACCGTGAACACATTTTATAAGTGCTACAAAGCCAGACAGATTTCACATGCAGCAGCACAGTCCCTTAAAGATAGTCCAGGCACCATCAGAAAGGCAACTTTTTATGTCTAATTCAACAATTTCTGGACCACAGGGTTTGATCACCTGTAGCTGGTTTACAAGCAGCATCTAAAGCATAAAAATGCTTTGGTCACCAAAAGACTGCAGGCACTTCATAACTGTCCTTCATTTACCTCCCCACAGAAACCAGGGAAATCACTCCCTAGCAAACAGTTCTTCGATTTGTGCTTGTCTGTTATTCATTCCCTGCACTACCTGTGGCTGATGAGCAGCAAACATCTGTCCAGCTGTTCCAGTGTGGCTTGCCAGGAGCAGGACCTGATGGAACAGGCCAGGCATTTGTCTCCAAAAAGGCAAATCCCACAGAGATCCTGGCATTGCTGCTGCCACGTCACCACTGGGCCAGACAAAAGCCAAGCGTAGCCCTGTCTTGCAGCAGAGCACCCAAGGGGCACCCTGCCTTTACAAGGGGAGGGCTGTTACCTGACTGTCAGGCAGAGGAAGGGATCAGTATGGTGCATGTCACATGCAATGCTGACCAGCCCCCATTTAATGAATTACAATTTTTTTAATTACCATTATTAACTCCAGCAAATAGGCTTCAATTTCTATATAATTGGAATTTAATGCAAAACTTTATTACTTACCAGAAAGGCTGCTTAAAAAATCATCAGTAGTTCAAATGCCCTGGTTTGATTTCCTGAGTGGATGGGAGTAGAGCTGTGAGGCACATATCCTGACCCTCTCCTTCAGATCCCATTGCATGGGAATGCACCCCAAGGTTTTCCTGGTTTTGCAAAAGTACTTCTGAAAAAGGCACTTGCTGGAACAGGGACACAAAGGTGCCCAAAACAGTTGCTGGCCAGCAAGCACCAAATTAATTCTGATTTTTGATGGCGTGTTTATAAGAAGCATCTTTAATTCGCTCAGTTTGAATCACCATTCTGCCTGTGTGCAAACAGCAGAACATGAGATGACTGCCATAGAATTTTTCTAGTGTTTCCTGCACATGCAATTGGGTTGTTTAACACTCACCACCTTTTATAAGTGCTCTTCTAGAAAGAAGTCATTCAGATGACCTTACACCAGTATTAGACCAGTGAGACTCCACTGGGTGTTTGTACACATGTGTTTTCACCTCTCTGAGTGAATCCAGGAGATTTTTCTTCTCTTTGTGGGAGAAACGAGTGTTGCTATGGAGCACTGCTGCCCAGCTCTACCTAGTGTGTAAGTAAGAAGGGATCCTCTTCCCCAGGATGGAAAGGAGCAGTTACTCCCAAGGCATCATCGCAGCCTCCATCCCCAGGTTCTCAATTCATACACAGCAGCAAATCCAAGAAACCCACTTCTGCTCCTCCACTTTCAACGCAGAGGTCTTGCAGAGCAGCAGAGGTCTTCTCTACAGGAGCCCAAAGGAGGATGCACAAGTGTCCTAGTCTTGCAGAAAAGAGGAAACATATTCTTGTCTGCATTTGGCCCCAAATTACAGTTAAAAATGGGGACTCTTCTCCAGACTTTCCTGTGAAATATGTCAGTGCTGAGACAAGCACAGTACAACAGCCCTGGAGAAGTTGAGGAGGCAATAATAAACACTCTGGTCAAATAGCTCAGGTAACGACAGGTTCAAGTCAGGAAGGCCTGACTAAAGAAAACAAAGTGACTAAAAAGATTTGCAGTGCAGGTGACAGTCAGGTTCTTTTCCTGAAGAGTGCAGTTATGACACATTTGTTCTGCCAGGATGCCACAGAAACACTTGTGAAGCTGTTACACAGCAATGGCACTGTTGGCTGTGCTATCTCAATAGATCTGCAATGCCAGAGACATGCACAAACCTCTCTCCGCGTGATCCAGGCACGTAATCCAGGCAACACCTCCCTGTTCTGCACAGCCAGGGCTCCTCAGCAGGCTCTGAGCTCGTGCGGGTGCTCGGGAGCCAACCCACAAGCGTGCATATCTAAGTCGACTAGGAGAACCAAATCAAAGAGGCTTCTAATACCCAATGCCCTGCTTTTCCAGGGAAAATTGTTTGAAAACTTCCCTTCTGGCTTAATTCTTACAGAGCAAAGCTCCCACCAGCGTCTCAAGACAAACCACAAACACATGCCCCACTGGCGAGAAAGGATCAGCATTACCCTCTGCTGATTTTGTCAGGGGTTTCCCAAGCAGGCACCTTCCTAAAGGAGCCTGAGGAAATCTGACAGTGCTGGCAGTTTTTCTCTCCTAGGCATTGGTGCAAAAAATCCCCCAGCAAAGGTTGCAGGTGGTGAAGCAGTCAGCAGGGATGCACAGAACTCCGCTCCCCAGAGCTGGGAAAGCAAAATACAAACCCCAGACTCACACAGACTGCTCGTAAAGCAGATTTCCTTCCCTACTTCCAAACAGCCAGATCAACCCTTAGGACCTTAAAATTCCCCTCTTCCCCAGGGAAGAGCGCCTCTTCCTTTTAGTTTAATTTCACTCCTCCCAAAAAACCACCACGTCCCTTTTGGCAGCATTTTCTATGTGCGGGTGTCCTCTGTCCTCCCCATGCCCGCGGGAGCAGGAGGAAGGGACCTGTAGAGTGCACTGTGTCCCTGTGTCTGAGCCGGAGCATACCCCAGCATACTGCGGCCAGCCCCCTCAGAAAGGTCATATGCCAGGAAGAAGCCGAAGCTCCCAGGTGCATTTGGCAGAGAACAAGGCAAGTTTGTTCCAATTAAGTGCAACTTTATTGCCAGGCATGAAAGGTATCACTTAGGTATCCTTCGCTCTCTCCTCCATCCTCACAAAAGCCACACACACGCTTCTGTCCAGCATCAGGCTGCATATTAAACCCTGTTCCCACTGAAAGATTTTTTTTTCTTAATTTTATAGCCCAGGCTGAGGAGAGGACTGTATCCCTCTCCCTCCCCACCCCCCCAAAAAAAAAAAAAATCACATCATATTGCACAGGCAGCAGCACCTACCTCAGTGAGCTGACAGAGCCAGCGAGCCAACATAATTCCTCTTGGATGGAGACATTTACCCCAGCTCAGACAGCCGGGGCTCTGCTGCTATGCCTGGTGCTTTGGACACACCAAGAAAGCATCTTCCGTGAGCAGCGCAGCTTCTCTCACACACCGAACTGCAGCAGCAGCAGCCTGGGAGAGCAGCAGCAGTTGAATTGCTGCACATGTATCTCTGCAGATTATTTCCTGCTCGAACACTTGGCATAAAGGCAGATGCTCTTAACCCTCTGGAGGCCTATACCTCTGTCCCTCCTTGGCAGGGGTGAGCAAGCAATTCCAAATATTTTGTGCTGAGGCTGGAGAGGAACGACTGGAGACACACAGGGCATCCTCCGAGAAGTAGTCCCACAGCCTCGAGTTAGTTGCAGTCACTTTGCGTTCAGGGAGCGAGGCATTCCCACGGCAACCCACAGCATCCCCGGGCAGACACCGCACGGCTCCCGCTGCATCACTGGCTGCAGGTCTCCGAGCTCCGGCAAAGCACCACTCACAGAGCCCCCGCCAGGGCCCTCCGGGGTGGGGTGGCCAGCGCGTTGGACCTGTGGCTGGAGGCCACGGCCATGCAGGCGAGGAGCTGAGGGGCACGGGTGTTGTGGCGAGCCCAGCACTGTCACCAAAACTCAGGCAGACGGGACTCCTGCTTCTGGTACAAAGCTCTGCGGCCCCGGGCGCTGCCCATCACCTACAGGCACCCACACCACGGGCGAGCAGGCGCTGTCGGCACTCGGGCAGCGAGCTTCAGCACTGCTCCCTCTTATAGCCTGCGAATGTGACTGGAAAGCATGGCTGAAAAACATGCTACAATTAACAGGAGGGAGGGAGATACTATTGCTCTCCTGCTAGTCTTAAAGGCACATTGCTCACATGTGCCTGCTGGAGATGCAAAAGCCCACAGCTCCAGCCCCTGCAACCCACCCATGTGCAAGCTGCCAAGAAGCCCAGGCAAAAGCCCTGTCCTGTTTTAAGAGGAGGAGAGCAGGCCAGGAAGGGAAGAGACAACTAACAGGAGAGCCCACACATCAGGGTCTGGGAGGGAGGCAGGGCAGCCTGGCCACTGCCATGCCATATCTTATACACCACCCCAGTCATCATACTGGGCAGGCCAGGAGGGCCTGGTGCACCTCAAGTGCATGGTGCCCCTCTCCTAGGCTTGGCAGGAGAGCTGGGTTAGCAGCACTGCTCCCAGTAGAGATGCTGGCCAGGGCTACAGCAGCAGCAGGTGCAGCTCTGCATCCTGATGTTACCCAGAAAGGATATCCCTTCTGCAACTCTTCTCAGAGGCAGGAGCTGTGAGACGCTGAAATCCAACGTTAAAGCTGTGATGAGTTCAGCAGGTCTCAGACTGGCTGTAGCATCTCGTGCTACAGCCATCTCCCTCCTGCCACAGGGCTGCAGCCAGTCAGGTGTGGGACTGACAAAAGCCACATATTCTATCTTTGCTTCTCACAATGCCATCCTCTGTGTGCCTTGGGATACTCTGGTTTCTCACAGCTCCGATCCAACAAGAACAATGCTGGTAACTCCAGCCCTCATCAAGCTTTTCCCTTCCCTGTCCCCAAAGCAGCTGTCATCCAAAACACCCGTACAAGTCTACCCAACAGGGGATTTTCCCAATTAAAAATCTCTACTTTTTTCTCAGTAGTGCTTGTTGTCATATACAACATCCTGTGCTGAGCAGGACAGAGTCACGGGAAGCCCTGGACCTTGTTAAACCACTTTGCATCACAGAGCATCACGTTAATACCTTTGATTGCCCAAGCTCACTGGAGGCACCAGAATTAATGTGATTGATACTTGCCTTTGTCACCATGAGGGAAGTTATTAGTAACATGGACATTTTAACCTGAGCTCTCAGTGACAAAACAAGTTACTATGGTGAAGAAGCTGTAAGTTAAGCATAGTTTAACTTCAGGCTTTTCTGAAAAAGCAGCCTGAAAGACAAGGTACCATCACATCACTACAAGTATCTGTCCTGAAATGCAACAGTCCCCTGCAATGTATTGAACAGAAATACTCTATGTATGGGCGCTTTTTTTTTTAAAGTGTAAGACCTGTCTGATCAATCAAAATTAAATCCAGTGGCAAGGACTGCCTATTAAGTTCATAAAATCAAATGCAGATTTGAGTTATTCTGCTGTGTGCAATAGAGTGCTTTGGCATGAAAAATCCAGGGCAGCAGGGTCACATCTTACTGTCAGCTCCCAGATGTGTCACTGAGAATTACGCACATGTCTGTGAGTAGAAGTGGGCCACACTTAGCCACAGCAAGTACATTTCTCTTTGACTCATGGTAATATGAGACTTTGTTTTAAAAAAGATTTGAGTGTAAGGAAGACACCATGCTGTAAAGTGTCATATTAGAGGAAGCTGAATCACTAAAGATGTCTACAAACAACTGCAAGACCCAAAATTTCACACTGCAATCGTACTAAATGTTATGTTCCACCCAAAATGTGCATTCCAATTAGAGTATACAGCTCTTCACAAAAAGAAAAATACTGCAAAACAATCCTTCTCAAAGGCTTTACAGGCACAATAAATAACTGTAAACCTAAAGAAGCACGATCACCATTACAGTGGCTTTTAAAAAAAGAGAACCTTGGAAATCAGAAACCTACCTACAACTATTCAAAACTTCCAGAAACATATTTTAAACTCTATTCCCACCTTATACCCTAGGAATAATGATGCAAAAGTTTTGAAACTCAAACATCTTAGGTAGTGGATGTGTCCATGTTGAAGGACATGCTTAGCATCCAAAACAAGTAACCATCCATAGGACAAGAGGCACATTCAAGAGCATCCAGCACGTCAACCCTGTATAATCAATAAGAATGATAGTTTAAATGGCTGCTTTGGGGGGGGAAAGAACAAGAGAAAGAGAAAAAGAAAAAACAAACAAGCAGAGGGAGGTAGGAGACAGAGAGAGGCTTCACAGGGTGAGGCTGTACCCAGTAAATCACTTGCATGGATCCTGCAAAATACCATGGTAATCCCTGCTCAGAAATCTGGGATGCTCACCTCAGTCTTCTTCACGTTACAACATTAACCTGCCCTACTCCTGAAATTCAACATCTAACCTCCCTTTATAATTATTCTTCTACTACACTCATACAGTGCATGAAGGCTAATCCAGCTTCTAAGAAACAGTTTGTCCATTTTTTAGGGAATGTGTTGCTGCTGAGTTGCACATGATCATAATTGGTTTGTAACAGGTAAGTAAGCGATTCATACATCTATTGTCAGAACATCCTTCAGGTGATGTGTAAGAAAAATCTTTAGAAGTGGGAGGAAAGGGCTTCTGTACTGAAAATCAATGTCAGCACAATCGTTTCAGAATTCTGGAGGATGATGGGGGAGGCTGGAGTTTCACTTCTGCACTTGATGCACTGAAGCAACTGCACAGGGCCACCACGTACACTGCCACAGTCAAGCACCTGAACTCCTGCACATAATGATGGTAGGAGCAGCACTGGATGGGGCCGAGATACCCCGTGGAAGCAGCAGGCAGGGAGATTGTCCCTCTTGAGCCTTACTCCCAATTTTGAAACATGCAGTAAGAGCTGTACTAGGTAGGGCGAATAGCTCCTGGACAGATCATGAACTGAAATTTTCTTCCAAGGAAACAAAACTTGCCAAAGGGTGAGATGATGCCACACAGCTACGCTTCTCTTAGAAGTTACAAATTATTTCACACACATGCCCAAAAAATGTAGAGTAATGCCCAATTCTGTACTCCTTACAAGCTCTTAGCTACAAATAAATTAAGGAGACTCTGGGATATGCCAAGCCTTTCACCCCAGGGTTCTCCAGAATTACTCATTTCCAGGCTGCCTAACAGAACAGCTCCAAAACATTTTGTACCACTGATCACCCTTCAGTTTCTCATCCACCCTTACCAGCAGCCAGCTACCGAGCACATACTGTAACGCCATCGATGTCTACAGTTTGGAAATGCTGGATAGCTATCAAAGGAATTCCAGACAGAAGAGAGCTGGAGAGGAGGTTCAGTGCAATCATTGAAAACAGAGCACAGGGGCTGAGAAGTAACAGCACTAAGCATTCATACACAGCTTTCTCAGAAATTAACTCTCAGCCCAGCTAAGAAAAGGAGCGACTAAAGCATATACAGTTTGAACACTTGTGTATTAGCACAGTAGCTGGCAAGCCTGAGCTTTACTTACTTTGGGGAAACTTCAAAAAAGGCATTAGCATCCCAGCCACATTGCAAGGCTATAGCACCTCACTGGGAAACATCACAGGACCAGTCTTCAGTGTTTGCCCAAGGAGATGCGTGTGGATCCGCATGGGAGTTCACCAGAAGAGAAAGCCAGGGACATCAGAGACATAAATATTCTTTCAAACACCATATTTACAAGACAAAAAACACCCCAATGACCTGGAGTGTTTAGAAACAGACATAACAGTTTATGTATCTTCAAAATGTCAGCATTTCATTCCTTTTATTTATCAGTATTTATTCTGCACTTCAAACTATTCTACTGTAGTTAGAAATTAGAATTTCACAGCCCTCCTTGTACCTGTGATTTGGAAATAGAAGTATTTGCACTGGAAGAAGGGTTTTCAGAATTCAATGAATATGTTAGCAGAGTCAAAAGAGCATGTTTGGACAACTTGGGGAATAGAAAGTGGGTCCCATTCCCCCCCATCCTCCCACCCCCAGCTGTCTTGAACAAGCTAGTGGTTTCTCATTTACTGAGGCTTCCTTCTTGAACTATTTTTGATAATTCAGTCTTGATTTCTCTGAAATTTTCAAATGTATTTGAAAACTTAAACATTAAAATAGGACCAGAGGAATAATTTGTTAAATAATCATCTTCCATACACCAATACCCGGTGCAGTCAGAGACATCCAGACTGAACACCATAACCATAAATAACTATGGTATCTACAAGTGCAAATCAATCTATCCTAAATTGGAGTTCTCAAAGAGAAAAAGGCATCAGTCATCAGTCAGGGGCCACGGTTCTGACTGGTGGTGTTTCTTCCTGCTTCAGTGACAAAACAAAGGTAACAACTATGAATAAAAAACCAAAAGGTACCAAGTGTAAAATGGGCTGTAGCAAAGTGTGGGAAGACTGACCAACTGACAACTGAAAGACAAACTCTTGTCAGAGTCAGGTGCAGCAAGAATGATCAAACATCAGTACAAAGTCTAATCTCCAAGCAGTAGATCCTTTGCTTCTTGGTGCAGGCAAACTACAGGTACAAGTATTTTAGCAAGGTAAGAACAGGCAATAACTTTACTGTAGGGATAACTGCATTAACTTGAGCTGTGTTATACAGAAATGAGACTGAACTATTTAAACTTCCACTCTGGCCACCTGTGCTGTGAATGGCTTGTAAATCATAAGAAGAACATGCTACTTGCTTGATTGTCTTGATTGACTTTACTGCTCTGGAGTCACTGTCTCTCCTGCTGATTTATTGCTGCTGGAAAGCTGAGGAACATGGGTTCTGCCTGGCATGACAAACTACTTTGGGCTAACCATTTAAACTCATAACGTGCCCTTTAAAACAGCCCTAACTACTCCATACACTTTTAGGAGGTGCCTTGGAAATTGGTAATGCCACATACACCCAGCCAGGGTCTGACTGCAACGTCACAGACTCCAAGCACAGAAAGGTCTGTCCAGGCAACCAAGATGACCAAGGTCTGTGGAAGATATAAATCTTGTGGAAATACTGTGAACATAGCTCTTGAAGAAACATTGCAATTGGTGTCAAGTGACACCATGTACCATCAGCAGGGACCAGAGCAGCACAGGTTTGGGACCCACAAAGCCATGGGAATGCATCAGCTCATAGTGGCACAATGAGCCCCACCAAACTTATTGGAATCCTTCTGGCACCCTTCCCCACCTCACATTCTTTCCAGGGATTTTCTCCCTACTTAAATTCTTCATCAATAATTTAATAAAACTTTATATTCAAGTTTAATTTTCTATTTATACTGATTTTACTCATTTATGGGTTTGGAAAAATTCTGAAAGCATTCTATCCCATTCATTTGCCAAAATTTGATAAATCTGATTTCTGTTCAAAGGGTCACACTAAGCAACATGAACAGACCTGTCAAGCCCACTCAGACCACTGGCTTCACTCCTCCACCTTCCTCTTCCACCTCTGGTGACCATCCCTCTGACATGTGCCCACAGTGCAATCTCCACCTTTCCTTTGCCTTGCTGCTCCCTGTCCAGCAGCCCTTCCATGGAATTCACCAACCTAAATACCAGTCATGACACCTCTCCATATATAGTGTCTCACATACTGGTACTGAGAACTTTGTGAAAACTGAACCAATATTAACACCAGGAAGCTATTAAGTGACTGTAGAAACAATGGGCCTTTTCTTCACACAAAACTACACCAGGAATCTGCGTGCTGGGGATGTTCCTCTACTCCTCAGCTGCAGCATGAGTCCATCATGCTCCAGGCAGCACCTGATGGGGTCAGAGCACAAAGGAGTCAATTATTTATACCCAAATTCATCGGCAAGGTCCAGAGACCCCAGTGGAGAAAGTGAGAGAGGAATGAGATATTGTAACTTAAAAACACAAGCCATGTCATTGGAGGGGGACCTGCTCCTCCTGAACCTCCTGGGGCTGAGGAGACAGTCTCTCATACATTAGCTGGGGAAACCTTGCTCTGGGATGGCTCAGCAAGTTTTGCCTCAGCTTTACCTTGGATGGCTGAGGACATCTCTTTGCACTCTTAATTGTCCCTGGGAGTTTCAAGAGCTTGTGTGCACCCAAAGGCCCTCCTGGGGCACAGACCGAACACCATATCCTTCTGCACCCATGATACATTGGGAGGCCCCCTGTCCTCTTCTGTAATCCCCTTTCACACTCTCAGAGTCATCAGCTAATAGAGCCAGAGGGGGCCAAGCATCGCAGAGCAGCCCGACGGTCAGCACATTTACATGGCTTGTGGTGTGCTGATCTCTGCTGCCCAAGAATACAAGTGCCCTGCTCTAGGCTGCCAGGAGGCCTCAGCTGCTGTTCCAGCCATGGGCTGAGGCCTCAATCCAGCATTTTCCAGCTGGCCAGAGCAGCGGACCTTCACCTCCAGGTCCCTTTGCAGGACACACTGGCATGTTGTGATGGCTCAGCCTGTACATTTTAACCCAAGGGCACTAAGAAGGTTTATCTGAACTGGGGCTAGGAGGAAAATGACTAAGGAGCTTTGGCAGGTGGGGTGAATCCCATCAGTAATTTTAGTAGTGACTGATCTAAAATACATACACGTTGTCCTTTTATAGAGGGACTGGTTTCTCTATTGCTGCTTTAAAAATGTCATGCTAGCTCCACCTAGCACATTGAATGCTTATACTAGCACTGGTGAATCATTCAGGACTACACATGGTCACTTTTGTTCCGTTTGATCAACTGGTTATTTTTTGCAATTGAAACCAATGCTTCCATTTAATTCCTTTCACAATCTCCCATGGGAAAAATATGGCTTTCAGCTGATCTCTTAAGGGTACTTTTACTAAGTCTGCAAAAGATTTCAGCAACACTTTGTTATGCATCACATATATTTTTAAAAGTCCGTTAAGAGTCCTTCAGATTTATCATGCTACCAGGACCCAGATGGATATTTAATACAAGTACCATTTTAAAGGTCAATGCAGAAATCCAACTGACTGATCAGAAATTGCCTGGACAACCAAAGTGCTCAGGCCACCCCTTGCAAACACTACCTAATGATTCATACCTTGCAAGCTCTGCTGGTCCCACCTGGATCAATAGTATCCCATTAAAAGTTTCTGCTCAGTTGCTAAGCAGTACAATCACTAAAACAGGGTTCCTGGAATACAAATTCCAAAGGGAAGTCAATCAGACATAACGCTGCTACTACAGACTGCCTAGATTTTTTGTGATTGGCTCTGCAATAAATTTAACAAAAGAAATTGACAATCAACAAACAATATCTTGACAACAGACAATTTTTTAAAAAAAATTGGAGAAGGGATGAGCATTGAGGTAAGCCATGCACTTACCTAGAGAAATCCAGTAGGGATTACTGTGGCATCTAACAGGACAACTTCTCTTCTAGCAGGGCTAATGAGGTGTTATCACACTGCTAGTAACAGCCTTTAAAGTAAAGTAAAGGAAGCCTTCCCTGTGTCACAGACCTTTTGTGCACTCTGCTTGGATGTTCAGACAAACAGATTCTTGCTGAGCATCCAAATGTGAGTGAGCAAAGGAAAAGCATTCAGGGGATATCTTCCAATGTATTTGTCACAAGCTTCAGAGAAAACTTCACTGCCATTCAGACAGCTGGTCCTGTGGGCCAGACCATGATGTCTAGGGACTGGAATAGCCCTGTAGAAGGGGAGAGCACGGTCATCCAGAGAACCTGAGTCTTGCCAAACTCACACCGCAACCCTGGTCCTCACTAAGTTAAAGAACTTCTGCTTAGAGGCCAAACTGAGGATCTAGGGACACATAATGATGTGTTGAAAAAACCAACAACAAGGGGAGAGCGATAGGCAGAAGTAACTTGGATCTGTGGAACACAGGGGTAAAGCAGAGGACTCCATAGCCTTTCGCAATTACAACAGCCGTAAGGAGACACAGCTGAGCAACAAAGGTGCAGCAGAAACATAACAAAAGCCATCACACATTCTCAGTACAGCGTATTGCCCACGGGAATCAGGCTCCTCTCTATATATTGTTAGCAATCAGATTTTTGATATTTGCATTTGGAAAAAAATAAAGCAAATGGGAAATCCATTTGAGATGAGAAAATGAGATTATCTGAGCTGTTGTCACAGCGCTGAATAATACCAAAAAAAGAGCCAGAGAAACACAGATCAGAGCACACACAACCCACGGAGATTTAAAAAGCAAGTCCCAGGCCTGAAAGCTGCACTACCTTTCCTACGTGGGAATCCTGTTCCTGTTTTACAAACCCACCCTCTCTGCCACGCACCCTTGGAGCAGACTGAGCCCATATGCTTGGGTGGCTTTGGGCCCACAGCGAGACACGTGCCAGTTCCACTAGGGCAAGAGGTGCTAAGTGAATCTGCATGCAGATGGGGAGTATGCATAATGAAGCGAGTGCCAGCTCTTTGGCAGAATGCTGCTCAGCAGAGAGGGTGATGCCAGGTTGATAGCAGATGCTGCTAACACCTGTTGATGGGTACAGCATTCTCTTTTTAAACGCAGTCAACCATGGGAAGCAGGAAAGCATGGGGTTTGTCGGCACCCAAGGGACAGAAACAGATAATTGCTTTCCAGGTGTCAGCGGGCAGTAAACAAAGGAAAACGTGTGCTGTGAGTTACAGAGCCACACTGGACATTAGGAAATCTGCAGCAAACACAGCACTGGTCTTCAAGGAAAACAGGCACCTGTCTGAAGCTGCAGGACCCAGGGTGACAGACCCCCTTGCTTCCTGTGCAGCAGCAGCAAAGCAGAAAACACAAAGCCTGTTACATTTCAGGAGGAGCTGGGAGACTATATGCAAACATGTTGCCTCTGTTCCTACAACACATGCCTGTTTTGGCTTCCTCCTATTCTCCTTGGCCTGTTGCACAATTTTGTCGAGTTCAGCCAAGAAGTTCTCTAGGTATAAGAGAGTGGACTTGCACAAGACCAATCTAGAAGGCCACAGCACTTTCATCATTCCCTTGGAGAGCATTGTTGACTCATTACTTCATTTTTGAACAAAATTTTTCTCCTTCATCCATATCCCTAGATAGGGAGAATCCCAGACAGTGCTTTAATGAAACATAACTTAAATAGCATCCACTTAATTACTTGTATAGGGACAAGAAAGGATTTGCTTCTGACACAAATGAACACATCCATCTTTACTTCTTTGCACGAGACCTACAAGAATGTAGCAATCATATTAGGCCAAGCCAAAAGTTTGCCTGGCTTAGGCACGTGCCAAGGACAAGGCACAGGCCAGGGAAAGCAGATACATCCCCCTAATATTCTCCTGGCATTCAATCATTTTCAAGCCAAGAGCTCTCTAAGTCACATATAATGTCTATTTATTTTACAAACCTTGTTGGATCTTGTCCCGTTCTCTTCTGAATCAACGTTAACTTCTTTGCACAGACACACCTCAGAGCTGAACACATGGCAAGGGGTCCCCAGGTTGACTTCATTGCATGAAGATCCACCTTTGCTTAGAACAATCCATCATTTGATACCTTTGTGGTATTGCTCCTGGAGCAGCACTGCCTGAGCAAGCACACCATGAATCCCTACCCATCTTCCTCGGGACATCAAGAGACATAATTGACCAGTCAACTTTGGATGTTGGGGCAGTGATGACTCAGTTTGCACTAGTGAAAATAAAGTTTGAAACCAATTTGTTTTAGGGAATGCTCATTGTGTGCCTCATTTCCTTGCCTCCTGCTACATTCATGTTAAAATACCCTTCCTCCACTGCCAGTTTCTTTCTAAACCCCCACTCAGAGACAAAGGGTGTTTTCATTACAGATTCTCAATTATTACTAAATCCCCTAGATTTCAGATAAGCACATTTTTCTTTTTCCTTCAAAATTCTATCAAACAGTGCCCTAGCCAATTACTGTCTTCTGACCAAGTTTCAAAACTGAGCTTGTTTGACATCAAGGAAACATAAAACACAAGAAAAATAATTCTCTGGAAATGATACCCACTACTTCTTTTATTTTAAATCAGTTTAGTGCTTTCAATGAAACCATCCTGTGAAAAGAATAAATTCCAGCCCTTGGGGATAGAAAAAACTTCTTAATATGTGAAGTTCTGAAAGGAACAAGAGAAAAGAGGGGTTTGGAAGGAGCACCTTTGGCTGGCACTAACAATAGCTTTTGTCAGTCGCCCTGCTCCACAGCAGCACTATCAGCCAGCTGGCTGCATAATTTAACATATATCACCTTATATATCTTGATCTTATCATAACACTTTATAGAGGCTAATGGAAACGGTAGAACAGACTTTTTAGAGCTTCTATAGTGCTTGCTTTGAACTGACAAGGTTTATACCACATCCAGTCCATCACTTAATCCAATGTACTGAAATCTACTGTCACATGAAGCACAAAGTAAAAAGCATTTAATAAATGCATGGGTGGAATGGACATCAGCTGACCATTAAAAGCATAACATTCCCTCATTCTTCTTGTAAACTCTTAGGTTTTTCCAAACCCACACAACAAAGTATCTGATACATTCTGAGTTAATTTCTTCTAACTGTTTTTTCCTAGGCTCACCCCTTCTCCTAAGGCTTGCTTCTGTCAAGAAAATAGCATGTTTTACTATCAAATAATAACGTAGCAAATCATTATGCAAAACATTTTAGTGCACAAGTTTACTACAGGAATTATTTTTTTATTTTTTTATAACTAAGAAAGAACAGGAAAGTGCCCATTGCCCACCTATGGCTTTATCAATCCGAGGCAGGCAGGATTCTGTTTAATTTTATTTTTTAACTGGATAGCAAAAAAACCAGTTAACACACTGAAAATAAATCCATAGCATTAAAGCAGTGTTGGAAGTATGCATTTCCATGTCTGCTTATTTGAATCAAGCACCAGTCTGGCAGGGCAGACTTCATGCCCAGAGAGTTGTTTTTCCCAGGGTGGGAACGATCCTAGCTGTTCTGACCTTGTGATTTTCCCACACACAGGGAAGCTGACTGCATAATTTGTCAAACTTCTCAAGTCATGGATTATTTTTTTCCAAAAGTTAATCCTCATAAGAAAAATAGATCAATGTGAATCAGCCGAATCTAGGAAGATTAAGAAAGTAGGGCTGTTGCTAAGCATAACGCCAAGAAAACTACACTCATTGTAACAGCACATGATTACCACCACTACTGTGCAGAAGGTAATTATTTCCACTAAGCTGTGGCAAGCTTTTGCAGAGCACAGACAGGTAGTTCACCTTTCAACCACCCAATCCTCAATCTGCATTTTTATTGAGCTATTAGAGGACAGGTAAAAACAACATGATTAACTTCTTGGATTTTTTTTTATATGACTTATGGTCTTTATGGTATCTTGGCCTTCACATATGCCATAAATCAATGAAAGGGGAGAGTAATAGAAGGAGATACACACAGAAAAGATGAAGGACTAATCTTGGGATTTAACCCTATCCAACAACCAAGCACAACACAGACACTTGCTTCTCAGCTCTAGCAGGATGGGGGAAGAGAATTGAAAAGGTAAAAGTGAGAAAACTCATAGGTTGAGATAAGAACGGTTTAATAATTGAAATAAAATAAAATATGATTATATGAATAACATTCAATGTATGACACATTATATATAATGTGTATAGGTACATCTATAATTATCTAATTAAAATAATATATACTGATATAATAAATAATTATGACTCAATGTGTCAACCTTCTTCCTAGTTTTATTGTTGAGCATGACATCATATGGTATGGAATATCCCTTTGGTCAGTTGGGGTCAGCTGTCCTGGCTGTGTCCCCTCCAAACTTTTTGCATACCCCCAGCCCACTCACTAGTTGAGTGGTGTGAGGAACAGGAAAGGCCTTGACTCTGTGTAAGCACTGTGCAGCCATAACTAACATATCCCTGAATTACCAACACTGTTTCCAGCACAAATCCAAAACACAGCCCCATCACAGCCACTATGAAGAAAATTAACTTGATCCCAGCCAAACCCAGCACAACTGATATTCCAATCCTACCATGGAAGGCAGACAAACCTCCAAGGAAATATGGGCAGAGGAGGAAGAAAACATGAAAGATATCAGCCAACCCAAATAATGGGAAAACCCCAAAAAACACATACATATGGGTGTCCCTGGGAAACTGGCAGGGACCTTTCTGCAGGAGTATTGTCTGGGGAACAAGATGTCTCAGAGCTTTCAAGTCAGACCATCCAACGATGAGGTACCAAAGCCTGTCAACATCCAAACCTAGCGCAGTATTTATAAAGGGAAACAGGAACTAGGACACACTGATAAATGCAATAAAACCACCTTGAAAACACAAGAGCTAAGAGATTAGCAAGCTAGACAATACTTTTTCCTCCACACTGTCATGGTTGATTGTTTAAGCCTGTCAGAAGCTCCTCTGGGAAACCCTTCATAGACAGACTGAGAGCAGTGGGAGAGCAGGGAATCAGTCAATATTTAATAACTTTATTACTCAGACAGTACCACATGAAATTAATAGAAAATTACAACGACATTTGGGGGGAAAAAAGTGCTTTTCTTTTACAATAACAATCAAGTAGTTTGAAGTATTTTGAAAAGGTTTTCTCTTTTCAGTATTTAAAAGAGGCACATACCTGTGCTAAAGCTGTAACAGAATCTTGAGGACACTTCAACTACCAGAGAGTTTCCAGAAATACTTCTGTTGCCAACACTGAAAGTTTTCTTTTTGCCATCTCACTTTCTTTTTTCAAATCATGAGCAAATATGCAACTGCACTGAAATCATTAGCACTACCCACTGGGCAGATCTGCTTGGCACTGCACACTCACTTTCTCCCAGACAGACAGCTGGAGGCTGTGTGTGGACACCAGGGAAAGGCTTGCGAAGCACCGACAGCCTTCCACTGCACAGAGCTGCTCTAAATTTCCTTCTCAAGGGAGAAAGGCAATTTCAAAAGGAAGCCAAGGACCACATTTGGTTTGAACTCCTACATCGCAGTAGTGAAACTACTATTGGAATGTTGCACACCTCTCAGGAAGATCAGAGTTTTAAACGAATGATGGGAAATGATGGAAACCATAGAAATAGCCAAAAAGCACTTGAAATACAGAGACTATGCTTCACAGCAAGGCACCCAAAGAGCTTCTCACAGAAAAACTAATACTGAGAAGTGGCTTGTAGAAGTGTATGAACAACCATGCACATGTCTAACCAGTGACACAGACAGCTTCTGTAATTCAGCAGAGAAAGAAAAGCAAAAAAAACCCCACGGTGTCAGAAAGTTGAAATTACTGAGTCTGGTATTAAACTCTACCGATCGATACACTCACTGTACTCTCAAATACCATGTCTCCTGGAAGACTGGGAGCACTTCTTTATCTGTCTTGCTCCAGCCAACACCCTGAAGAAAATAATTATTTTATATCTTCTCTCTTCACGCACCAAGCTCTGAATTGCAATATAAATTTAGTTTTCCCAAAGAGTTGGTAATTCACCTGCCTATTTGCTTGTCCCTATCATCCTTCAAGGAGGAAAGCAGAGCAGCAGCACTCTCACAAGTTCATTTGATTGGCAAATGCCTGAGGTTTTCTACTGATCTTTAAGTGCACTCTGAATCGAATAAAACCTTCAACATCAGTACTGGAATATTTTGTGCACTGCAATTTTATTTAATTTCTTACATATCTGACTACTGCCAAACAAGAGGATATTCCATGAAAGCAGATGCAGTCCTACATGAGATACAAACCACTCTCAAAGCACTCTGTGAGTATGTGCAGGCACACACGTGAGTCTACAAATCCTACTGCTGAATTTTCAGTGAAGATATTTGCTTTGTTTTAAATATTCTGACTGGAGACATTCTACTTCAGAAATCTCTATCAATATACCCAGGAGGAAATTTGACATATGCACTATAATCCTTTTGCTATTGAGTCTGTTGCATTGAAAAAAGGAAGCACAAAAAAAATCAAATAGGATTCTTTATGCACACTGCTTACTGTTTCTTAAATTTGCATTCTGTACTGTGTGGGTACACACCACAAGATCATCACAAAGTGGTGTTATAGTACCACTTTAATAAAACCAAGCAAACCCTCCCACCAAAGCGTGGCCAGGTGTAGAGAGAAGCCACGTGTACAGAGGTGAGACACCAGAAGCTACTCTTCCATTTGGCTCTGCTCAGTAAAGGCCTCAAATACACCACCCAAAGCTCAAGAATAAGCAGGACCAATGGAAAAGAGCTCAGATGAAATCGTTAGAAAAGTATAAATTTTAACTTATTGAGAAGAGTGCAGAACATGGCTGGTTCAGCCCCAGCCAGCAGCTGAGTACCACACAGCTGCCGGCTCACTCCTTCCCCCATCCCTGGTGGAATGGGGAGGGAAATCAGAAGAAAGAGGTAAAACTTGTGGATTGGAATAAAGATTACTGGGACATCAAGGGGAGAGGAAAACATAAACAATAGTAATTACAATACACAAAGAGGGTGATACACAGTGCAATTTGCTCATCCATCGACAGGACACAATCAGCCCTACAACTGCACACTCAGACCTTCCCAGAACCGCTGCTCCTCCTGACTAGTGATAGTGTTCCAGGTGGTGCCACAGGACATGGGATATGTTTCCAGGGAGCTGGTGGTTGTTTTCACCATTGTAAGCACATGGCACTTGCTTGGTGTGTTTGTGGGAGTGTGTCGTGATCACCCTGCCAGGCATCCCCATATTGATACTTCATCCATCATCCTCCATACTACAAAGGCTCTACCTGCTTGGCTTTCTTGATTGAAGTGCATGGCTGACATTCATGAGTAACCCTTGAGATAACATCTATGGTCAAATCTACCCCTCAGTCACAGGCAGGTCAATATGTTGCATCTCCTCCTCGGTGGGCTGAGGTGTCATGGTCTCAACAAGCAGTAAATCATATGCAATATGGATGTATGCTGATTACAGACATCTTAGTATTCTTCAAGTTGCAACCTCAGTGCACACATAATATAATAAAATATATAACAAAAGACTTGTCAGTTGAGATAAGGACAGGGAGAAATCATTCTGCAATTACTGGCATGGGCCAAACAGACTCAACTTAGAAAAAATTCATCTAATTCCCCCATAACCAAAACCTTGCCACACAAATGCAAAACAGCTGCTATTTTGTTGACCACATCTACTGGGATCTGGCGATGCCCATCTTTCCATTTTACTCCTAAAAACTGTAACTCTTGTGCATCTCTTTTCAGTTCTTGATGCCAAACAAGCCCAGTCTGTTATGGATTTCTCCAAGAGTCATACGTCCTAGTCACCAGCCAGTTCGTGTTACTCCCTCCCAGACCCTCTCCAGTTTGTTCCCAACTGTCCTGAAGCATGGTACAGACAGCTGGAGTGTATTTATCTTCTAGGCTACTTCTCCATTTATCCACCCAGCACATCATTTGCCTGTTTCAGAGCAGTGAGGCACCTGGGGTCCATGCAGCTGCCACCCACTCTGCTCATCCCACCCCACCTCTGTCACTGCTGCTCATTGTGCAGCCAAGAGTTGCTGCCCAGTGTGGCATGTGGTACCCTGTGAACTGCACCCCCAGGTCTCATTTGCAATTTATTGTGATGATTTTGAGTTCTGGTTCTGTTCTCCAGCATTCATACAATCCCTCCCAAATGGCTGATCTCTGTATCTGGAAAAATGCAAGATCAGCTCAGATATTAAGAAGATCTTTCAGACTAATTGCAATTAAGCATCGTTAGGGATCATGTGGAAACCACCCTGGAGGCCCTTAGGAAAAGGCTAGCGAAACTTCTCTTTGAAAGGATGTAGTTACACATGACCCTGCTAGGGGTGAATAGAGGACTAGTGGAGATCCTTTTGGATATACTTCATGGGGACATGAAGACAAGGACTCTTGCTCCATCCACACATTCATTTCACATCTCATTGCTGTGTGTCAGAGTGACAACACTCTGTGTCCGGTTGTGACAGCTGTCTCGGCAGCAAGCGCTCCAAGCACCAAAGGATCTTAAGGGAGCATGTGGATGAAGTGAGAGTCCTTGTTTTCATGCCCTAAAGGACTCCCAACTTTCTCCAAAAGTGACATCAGTTTCCAAGAGAATGGGGAGCAAGAAGGCTGCAGGCTCTTCCCAGGGAGCACTTGACCATCTCTGCACTCGATGATCTCTGCAGATGCAGATGTGGAGGAATAACTGTGTGTATCAGTACAGGCTGGGGGATGACCTGTTGGAGAAGAGCTCTGTGGAGAAGGACCTGGGGGTCCTGGTTGATGACAAGTTGGCCATGAGCCAGCAGTGTGCACTGGTGGCTAAGAGGGCCAGTGGGATCCTGGGGGGCATCAGGAGGAGTGTGGCCAGCAGGTCACTGGAGGTGATCCTCCCCCTCTACTCTGCCTTGGTCAGGCCCCACCTGGAGTATTGTGTCCAGTTCTGGGCTCCCTGGGATAAAAAAGACAGAGACATCCTGGAGAGAGTCCAGAGAAGGGCTACAAAGATGATTAAGGGCCTGGAGCATCTCCCCTGTGAGGAAAGGCTGGGTGAGCTGGGACTGTTCAGTCTGGAGAAAAGAAGACTAAGGGTGGACCTTATTAATGTCTATAAATATCTTAGGCATGGGATGCAGGGGGAATTGGCCAGCCCCTTTTCAGTGTCTGTGGGGACAGGACAAGGGGCAATGGCTGCAAGTTGGAGCACAGGGAGTTCCACACCAACATGGGGAAGAACTTATTCACAGTGAGGGTGACAGAGCACTGGAATAGGCTGCCCAGGGAGGTGGTGGAGTCTCCATCTCTGGAGATATTCCAGCCCTGTCTGGATACCTATCTGTGCAATATGAGCTGGGGAGCTGCTTTGGCAGGGGGGTTGGACCCGATGATCTCTCAAGGTCCCTTCCAACCCCTACGATTCTGTGATTCTGTGATGTGCTTCCACATCATTTGAACACTTGTTCCCTGCTCCCTTCACTGCTCCTTCAGGTCTCAGCCAGAATGTAGCTTCTCTTCCCAGAAATCACAGAATCACAGAGAATGAAATCCTTCATTCCTGGAAATTGATGGGGTTTGTCTTGATCCCTAATCCCTGCAAATTTATACCTCTCTTCCAAAGGAAGGCGCGTCTCTCACTCTTAATCTGAGGCTCCACATATTAATAATTTAGAAAACTTACAAAAGCCACATAGAAACCTTTGACCTGCTGAAAGCAAGAACTTACTGATTTAATATTTGGTTCACTACGACAAAACCAAGCCACTATATCACAAACTGTCACCAGCGGCTCAGAACACATCGAATCCCTTTTAGACCAAAGAAGCATGAAGACTCATGTAAATTCTGATTCCATGCCTGCCCTGGATTGTGGGTGGTACCTCAAATCACCTCCCTTCATTGGCTTTCAACCCTCATCCCACTCCCATCACCTGCATACGACCAAGTGCACTCAGAACAGGACAAGTGACAGATGGGATAATTAGAAGGCTTTGAGTCATACATCAGTAAGTGCATGAGTGTTAGGGTATGTCAATTAGTACACTTACAAACAGAAGGGCTCAAAGTCAATCTAAATTACAGCACATGACCTCCAAATTCAGCTCTGTAGTTTTAAAATAGCCTTCTTGTCACCCTGAACACCAAACAGCCATGCCTGAAGCTGGATATACATTCCCTCTTTCATCAACAAATCTCTGCTCCTGCCCTGTCCTAATTGATGCATTACCTTGAGTTGTCACATCCCATTATACATGATGTGACATAGGATGACATAAATAATGTACCCCACTTTGATGTGAACAAATTCATCAGATTAGCTTTGGGGAAGAACAGGAAAGCAAAAATGTACTGAGGAGCAGTTTACTTTAATCATTCCTATATTTGTATTATTAATAAGTTTATTTCCCCTCTCACTGAAGAGGAAGAAGAAAACCAAAGTTAAACAAATATTTCCTCACAAAAAAAATTTAGGAAAGCTTTCACAGACCGTTTTTTTCCTAAATCCTACAAAAATTAAATTGTCACTTCAGCACTGGTTGGCATTGAATTATCAGTCACCAGATACTAACATACGCTCTTCATATTCTTTTGAGAAATGAAGGCCATGAGGAAGAAAGGATGTTCTTTGCTGACTTGTTCTTTGACTAAGCAGACTCTTTTTTCTCTTACTGATCTACAAACTGGATGTCCACAGATACCAAAATCTAGGCTAATGCCTAATCAAAGATCCAAAATAGTTAATTAAATCTCCAGTTAATTACAATCCGACCTAGCAAACTCCCTGCTTACTTGTGTGAGGAGGTAGAATAGCACTTAGAGAACCACAGCTTCCTGAGGATTGCTCCTCATCATCAGCAATCTACCAGAGTATCACAGAATCACAAGGTTGGAAAAGACCTTGAAGATCATCAATTTCAACTGTTCCCATCCTAAGCTAAACCATATCCCTAAGTACCTCATCTACCCTTTTTTGAACACATCCAGGGTTGCAGGGTTGGTGACTCAGCCCCTCCCTGGGCAGCCTGTGCCAGGCCCTCACAACCCTTTCAGTAAAAAATTATTTTCTACTGTCTAATCTAAACCTGCCCTGGCACAGCTTAGTGCCATTTCTCCTCGTTCTATCTCCTGTCCCCTGGCTGAAGAGACCATCACCCACCTCTCCACAACCTCCCTTCAGGTAGCTGTAGGTGGTGATAAGGTCTCCCCTCAGCCTCCTCTTCTCCAGGCTGAACACCCCCAGCTCCCTCAGCCGCTCCTCAGAGGATTTGCCCGCCAGCCCCTTCCCCAGCCTGGTTGCCCTTCTCTGGACTGGCTCCAGGACCTCAATGTCCTTCTTACGGTGAGGAGCCCAGAACTGGACACAGCACTCGAGGTGCAGCCTCACCAATGCCCAGTACAGTAGTGAGAAGATGGTAAGACTGGGAGGTATTCATGTCTCTTTTTGAGCACGTGCACATTCCCTCGCTCTTCAAAGAGTAAATGCTAAACAAATTCTCTTGTAGGTCTCTGGGTGGTGTTTCACCCTAATTTCCATCCTCTGCATTCCCACTGCATGTGACCACATGCAGATTAATCAAGGAAGGAATCCAGCCCTCTCCTTTTATTATTATCCATTGTGTTTTCACCATAGCTGTGTGAGTGAGAAACCTCCTTCTTGCTCGGGATGAAAAGGCAGGAGAGTGAGCTACAGTTTCCAGAGGCATATATCTTTCCAGATACAGCATCTGTACTTTCTGTTCCTTCTGATTTATAGGGATTATTTTTTTTTGTGGGACAAATTCATCGCTACATTAGGAAGGAGAGAAACCTAAGGTGATACTGTACCCAGAATGAATTTGGCACAGTGACTTCAGATCATTCATTCTCAGGAGTGATATTTCAGAGCACTTGATCTATGATGCATAGTAGGCAAATTTACACTGATGCAGTAGGTGACTTTCTAATTTCATTTATGCTCAGAGACATCCTCTTGCCTGGTATTGTAGGAAAGGTTTTAGCTGAAGCTATTGAGTTTGAAGGATTAGATAATAAGGATATGTAACTTTCATAATCAGAAATAAGTTCTGTTAGGATTTTGCACAGGAACATTATTAGTTCAGCACAGAATCTCCGGACAACCAATTTGATAATCCTTGACATTTGAAGGCAACAGGAGAAGCAGCATCTGATTTAGAGACAATTAACTTTTGACTGAAAAAGAATGATGGCAGGAAGCAATCAGAACTAAGACCTAATCTTTCTGATATATATGAATTTCAAGAATTTTTCAGCTTGAAAATTGTTGTCACTATTATAAACAGGATTCCAGGCAGATTTAGAAGACTGACAGATTTCCCTTATCACAAATACAGTAGCTGCAAATACAGTTCAAATAACAACCTTGATCTTCTCACTTTCTAGATAGCTGCTAAAATTTGAATTATTTTTAAAGCCTCCTAGAGATATTCCTTAATTTCATTACTGAAAATGATCTCAAAGTCTAAGGAACAAACTAACCAGCTCATGTTTTCCTTTTACCTTCCAGTTAGAACAAGCCTTTGCCTTATTTACATGGGAGTCAACGCCCAGATTTAGTCTTAATTGTGATTTACATTAATATTTGGCCTTTGCAGAAGAATGTGTATTATCCTCAACACTGATCTTCCCAAATTTTGAAATCCTACATTCTTCCTGAGATGATGCCAGGAATGGCATGAACAGTAAACTTGTCTGGGGACAAACAAGAAACAGAGCTGGTGGAGGCAGTGGTCAGGGCTGTCCACCTGCTGCTGGGGAGGTACCACTGATGCCTCCCCAACCCTGCTTCCCTTGCAGCCAGAAGGTCTGCATGATTCTTGGACAGGAAAGCACTAGCTCTGCCCTAGCTAACATTGAAAAATAATTTCTGCTTAATGGCTACTTACTCCATTCTAAGATATGCACGCTCAGAAGAATTTGGCACCCTGATTTACTGTTCTAAGGTAGGTTCCTGTCTAGTTTGTCTGAAAATTTATGGCTTCTACCAACATTTTCTGTATGAATTTATCTAAAGATAAAGCCATTTTGCTGGTAATGCTGCAAGTGAGGTCATTCATGCAACATGGCTGGCAGCTTCACAGCGATCCCTGCCTTTTCAGGGAAGCAAAGCTGAAAGCACTATTCAAAGAACTTGGCTTCCCAGACCAGGTTTTCCTCTGCTTTGCTAGAAAAATCACAATTCTGCATTAACCTGGTGCAAGGCTGCCAACACAGAAAGTGTGAGCAATGTAACTGCACAACAAAGTTGAAGAATCTACACTAAGTTAGCAACAGGTTTACAGCAAATGGCATGGCCACTCCTACACCCTGCTGTCACTAAGGTTTTTGTGCTGAACATGGCTTTGGAGCCCTGCAGAAACCAGTTGTAACCCAGCCTCGTAGCAATGCAGAACCATGGTGCCAGGGATCCACCTTGTAACAGTAGTAGGGCACATGCCAGAGCCCTCTGTGATTCAGGATTTCCTTCCCAGAGGAAAGTCATGGCCAAGGACCATTAAGCAATATCCCCAGTGCCCCCTACTTCAGGGCTTTCATGAAATCAAAGAAAGGACAAGACTGCAGAGAGCTTCCAGAATACAAGAAACTGGTAAGAGGCTCAACAGCTGAACATCTGCCACAAGCATCCAAAATGAACAATACATCATCAACGAAGGCACCAGAAATAAACAGTAAGGGAGATGGTGCACTGAAACAAGAACTAGAGATGAGTAGAAGGAAGATTTGTTGTGATAGAGGCAGAATACGTGCAGCTTGGGGGCAGATTTTAGACCCTGGCAGTGTCGTCTAGACAGAGAATTTAGCAAGTAACAATCTTAATCCAAGTCCTTTTAGCAAGTGATAATGTTGATACCAGCTAATCTGTGCCACAAACAGTGCTCTGCTTCCAAAGCTAAGGCAGAAAGCTAACCAGATCCAGAACACTTACCACATCCTTGGATCAAACTGTGGGCAAAATTCAAGTGTCAACACATATCCAACGCTGGTTAAGACTTCCTAAGGTATTCGAGATACATACACAGAGGAGTCAGGAAGCAGGGCATCCAGAACATCGGCAGCCTTTTCAGGCAGCAGCTGGAAGCCAGGAAACCTGCCAGGACTGACACTGACAGGAGTCCTACCCTGAGAGTCTAGGTAATCTTCATCCAGAGGTATCCTAATTTTTACAAAAACGTTTTTCCAACAAAATATCTGCTTTAAAAATTGATTAGCAGGTGTTTTATGTAAAACTCCTCTGAAGCACTAGTGTGCTCATCCCTCTTGGCTTGGACACTCCTCCAGAGCAAAATCCTTGCCATGCTTTCTACCATCTCATCATTATTTAAGTCCCTTCATTGCCAAGGGGATAAGTACTGACTTTGCCTTTGCGAGGACTGATGGAGGTAATATAACTCTGCAACTGCCAAGAGAGGTTGCTGAGGTATGTTCTTTGGCAGGGGACCCAGGCATAAGTCTTACATGCATACTGCAAGGAGGTCAGCAATTAGCACTCCTCACAATTGTAGGACACAGCAACCTGGAAACTACAAATCTGTGTTAAACTGGGCTCCAACACAAGCACATTTGTGATGCAGTGGCAGCTAGACTTTGCAGAAGTTTTTTATTATAAAACCCAAAACACCCTAGCTGAATTTTCAATAAATATACTTAGCCCTGTCATTCATTAATATACCTGCTGGCTAAAAATGACAAAGGAGTTCCAGCATGTTCTAATATGTTCTCTGTTATGGAAGAGTCAAGAAATAATGTATTCACTTTTGAAATGCATAATCAATCATGGTCAGTGCACAGCTGTCTGTGTTCCTAATCACCGATAATTTATGTCACCGAGAAGTAACGTTAATCCCACATACTGACAGTAAGGAGGGAGTGAGTCTCCCAGAATTTATGCTGTTTTCCCCTTAGCAGGGGGCAGTTTCAAGTCTGAATTGATTCAAGGGAGCTAAGAGAATACCAGGAGCTGGGAAGGTGGTTCTCTCATGTCTGAATTGAGAAACAAGAAACGGAAGTCCAAAGCAGACCCGCAGCAAAGAGATTAAATTTGTGTGTTCTCAGTAGAGATAAGGATGGCAGACTGGCACCTACATATACCTGTGAAGTGTTTATGGGTTCTGAGATACATTCTTCCTAAATAGGTTTGTCTGGAATAAAGAACAGCGCTTTATCAGGATAGGTTTGTTCCTGCCTCACTGCATCATTGCCTCTACAGAGGGACAAGTTGACCATCCTTGCAGAGATGACTGCAGTGAAAACCAGAAATCTCTATGTTAAAGCACAGGATGGAAAGAGTTGCTGGAAAGAGACCGCCCAACAAGAAGTATCACTGAAAGGTCTAAGAGGACTGGCAACAAGAAGGTCAAAGCAACAGAGAGCTAGGGAACTGCAACACCCTTCACCAGAAACATGACAAACCTGCCTCAGAACCACTTAATCCTATGGCTGTAGGTGTGCAAGAAATGGTGAGAAGGTTTTACAGCTTCCTGTAACACAGAGGAGTTTCAGTGCATCTAGCAACACTGTTTACTAGTGATTAATACTTGTAGAAACACTTAAGCAATTAGAATCATTTTGCCCTAAAGCAGTTCCTAATCTCATAATATCCCAAAGACCCTCAGGTTGCCTGGATTCCCACAAAGCATACTGTTCCTATGAAGTAATGCTGGTTTACCATGCACAGTAAATCACGTCTCATTTTCAGCCATCCCCACAAGCATGAGATTGACAGTAACTACAGGCAAAACCTCTGCAGTGCTGGTTTTGGAACTTTTAACTCCACATGAGTGAGAATGTCCCTGCTTGGGTGCAGACCCACTTGTGAAACACAAGCTCAGCATGTGTCAGACCCACCGGCCCTCTTTGGGGCTGATCAACATGCCAAGCAGTTACTGTACAGACTCATTCCATGTTTGCAGCAATAAATGCAGTCATCTTGGTTCTGTCAGGAACAGTTACTCAATAGATTAACAATAAGGGAAATCATGAGACAAATTTCCCACTCTAAACAAACATAGTGATGCTTCTTGAGACCTTCTAACATCAGACTTGCACAAGAAAGGGATGAGCTTAGCCCAAAGGCACTGCTCTGCGTGTACTGTACTCCCCCTGTGTCAGGAAGGGGTTTCTCATACAGCAATCAGTCCAGCACAGGCACAAACTGGCTTCCTGGCACCAAAGGGGACACACGCTGCATTAACTCTTTCCACATTTGAAAGTGCATGGTGAGGAGGATGCAGTTAAAGCTTCCATATCTGCCTCTCAGGGCCTCATATCACCTTGTCCCCAAATCCTTATCTCTTCAGGCACCAGCTAAGAAATGAGCTTTACATTCCATTCAACTGATGTTTAAATTGCTTTTAAAAGAACACATCTGAAAACCTCAGAGGGGTAAAACCAGAATTTCCCCAGCTGCAGAAACTGAAACCAAAATATGAATAACCAAAACTGAAAGTTTACAGGGATTCTTGGGCTTTTCCCAGTTGACCTGGTTCAGACCCAAGCAGCAGCTGAGCACCACGTACCACTCACTCACCCCTCCCATGAGAGGACAAAGTCCCTATGGGTTGGGATGAGGACAGTTACTAACACAGCCCAGCCAGGGGAGCAACAACAGAGCCCAGCACAGAGTACACACACACGGTGATAACGCTGAGCACTTCACCCACCCGAGCACTTTATCGACCCGACACCCAACCTGGAGCTGCAGAAAAAGGACTGCCTATCTCCACTGCTCGGAGTCTGTTTCTTCCAGCCTTCAGGAATGATACCAAATGCCTCTCTGAAAAGGATAGAAAGAGAAATTGCTGCTTTATTCAATGAACTGCTGTCGTACTGTAAAAAAGTCCTAACTTGATTAGAAGACACACAATGTTCTGTAGTTCAGTTCAGCTCTTAATTAAGTTTTTCATTATGTTCAGAGGACTCTCTATAGTCTGAGAAATAAAATATTTTTAAAGGATTCTCTTCTCTCCATTGTTAAGATTGGCAGGAAGGGAAAGGACATCAGAGGACAGGTTTTCAGAGCACATTTTTCGGGACTCTTCAAATTCTAAGCCATGCTAGTACTTCATATTGTATTATGTTTGTTCATAAAATACATGTGTCATTCTGATGAAGAATGAAGAATTATACAAGACTTTATTCTTAACCAATGATACCGTTGTGTGAACAGGTATGTTTTAATGTGTATCAAGTGGATTTAAGTGTTCCTAGATCTCTTTCAAAAAACAGCTCTGAAAATTTTCTGTTTGTCAGCTTTTACTAATACATGAAGAGATCTTTTAGGGCTAAGCTTAAAAAAAAAAAGGGGGCTTAATCTTTCCTGTATTTATTATTTATTAACTTATTAACAAAGAGTTGAAAGGCTCATTCATCATCTATCAGTTGACAGTTTGTGATGGAGTCACAGAATCATAGAATGCACAGGATTGGAAGGGACCTTTAAAGGTCATCTAGTCCAACCCCCCTGCAGTGAGCAGGGGAATGTTTAACTAGATGAGATTGCTCAGAGCTTCACCAAGCCTGACCTTGAATGTCTCTGGGGATGGGGCCTTCACCACCTTGCTGGGCAACCTGTGCCAGCATCTCTGTGCCCTCATTGTAAAGAGCTTCTTCCTAATGTCTAATCTAAATCTACCCTGCCCTCGTTTAAGACCATTGTCCCTCATCCTATCACTACACGCCCTTACAGTCTCTCTCCAGTTTGACTGTAGGTCCTTCAGGTACTGGAAGGTGCTGTGAGGTCTCCCCAGAGCCTTCCCCTCTCCAGACTGAACAAGCCCAAATCTCTCATCCTGCCTTTATAGGAGAGGTGCTCCAGCCTTCTGATCATCCTCGTGGCCTCCTCTGGACCAGCTCCAAGAGATCTATGTCCTTCTTGTATTAGTGCCTCAGAGCTGGACTCAGGACTGCAGATGGGGTCTCACCTGCAGTGAGGGGAGAATCACCTCTCTCAGTCTGCTGGCCACTCTCCTTTTGATGCAGCCCAGGATGTGATTGGCCTTCTGGGCTGCAAGTCACATTGTTGGCTCTTGCCCAGCTTTTCACCCATCAGTACCCCCAAGTCCTTTTCCACATGGCTGCTCTCTATCACTTCATCCCCCAGCCTGTATTGGTAGCAAGGATTGTCCCAACCCAAGTGCAGAACCTGACACTAATCCATGTTGATCTTCATGAGGTTCACACGCCCCCACCTCTCTAGCTTGTCCAGGTCCCTCTGGGGGGACCCAAGCCAAGACGGAGCAACACAGCAGCAGCTACAGTAACCCCCAGGTATCCCATGGAGTTTTCAGCTCTCCAAGGCAGCAGCTAGGCATCTTGCCACCCAAGTATCAGCTTTTTCTTGCACAAATACAGGATCAAAAAATACATCTGAGTGACACAGCTCATATGCTTGTGCCTTTGGGAGGCTGGACAATAGTAAGAAACTGACAGTTTTGTTCTGGTTTTATAGACAACTAAAACTGCTGACCTTCTGTAATGCTGTTTACATAACATAAGAGACCTACTTCAGTGTAAAATGGCATTTCTAGCAGACATTGCTTCCATTATCAGGAACCCCTGGCACAGAAACATGCTTTTCTAGAATACTTCATTATAGAGAGTCCTTTAACAGCCTTATAAATAGACCCACCACTCACAGGAACCACCAGAGAAGTAATTCAGGCAATGGCAAATACATCATTAGATAATCTACATTAATTTTATGCCAATATTGTGATACTTATCAGCAACTGGTCAAAATACTCTACTACACAGACCCTAATTGCAACTTCCTTCAGAAGTACATCATTGCACATAGTGGAGCTCACTTCATTTGCATGCTTTAATGTCTTCATCTCAGTAATTAAGTAATAGGAAGCATGCATGAACTGACAGAAAACCGCATCCTCCCATTTCAGATTCTGTGCTTTATTTCCTGTTCCATTGTATGCAAAGGGTCATTTTGCCCAGTTAATAAAGTTTGTTTCTCCCCTGAAATATGGCAGCCCTACTCTAACATTCATCTAATTAAGAGGAAAAGGGTTTTATCTATTACACAGGTGTGATTCACACAGGAATTTCTAAGGCACTGCAGTATGACTTCTGGAAAGGCAGTGACCCCCCCCCAGCCTGTGTGCACCATTCTCCACTCAGCATATGCACTTATCTGACAGGTGCTGCTTGAGGAGCCTGTCCTTCTCCCTACCCTTTTGAAGAGAACTTGCCCATTAATCTATTTTTACTGATCAACTTGAATAGTCTTTTCTGGAATGTTTAGCTGGGTATCATCAACCCAAGTGAACAGGATATGGATTGTTCATACAAAATACTCCTGTAATTATTGTCTCTGATAGTCAGCAGCGAATACAAGAGCTATTCTCATTTTAAACTAATTAAGCATGAAAAGATGTCAGGCTCTTATTATCAATCTCAATCACTCAGCAGTAGCAACACTTGCAGATAAGGTCAGAATTTGTTTCCATTGTCTCCAAAGACAAAAGCATGCTATGGCATTGACCAGAGGAGACATCTCTACAGAGTTGATTCCCAAATTCAACTTGCTTGTGTGCCATCACTGGCAGAACAGTGATGGCAGCAGCACCAACTGCCCATGACTCTATGACAAGTTTAATGTGCTGGCAAAGAACTGCAACCTTCTGGGGCACTTACACAGATTTTCAAATAACCTACAGTTCCTGGGATGTTTGGAAACTCTCTGACTGAAGGAAAAATAGAATGTCCTCCCTTGAAACCAGCACACGGTGAAGACACATCCTTTCACTTCTAGCAGAAACATTCTGACTATCTTGTGACACTCCAAAATATCTACTCTGGATTTGCCCTGCTGTTTCTCTGCTGCAAGCAAAAAAGCTATGAATTAGCTTTCAGCACAGGCATGAGATGCCTGAGTATATTTCTGGGCCATGGCCAACCTAAATCCAGAGCGTCCCAGAGTCATGGATGATTTAGGAACCCATACAACCAAAGTCCAAAGTGCAGGAGTCTGGGAAAAGATAATACTGAAGCTCACATGACACTGGCACCAAAGAAAGCAATCACCATGCCAAGAGTTTTTTATGGCACATTATAAAGAACAGTCAGCATAGCAGTAGGCTGAAAAATTAGAGGTTGGATTCCCGTGGAATGCTGTAACCCTGAGTGCTGCCAGGCCCCATGGGCAGCTTTTCACTGAGCAGGAACAGGGTTATTCACACACAGAACAAGAAGCTTCACTGCTGCTCAAAAGGATTTTCTCTGCTGTCCCCCAGAACAGGCAGTTTGTTGGTTTCAACAGAAATACAGGAACCTGTGCTGGAGCAGTCCCAAGCACAAACACAGGCTGGAGGAAGAATGAACTGAGAGCAGCCCTGAGGAGGTGGTGTTGGTGGATGATAAGGTCAACATGACCCAGAAATATGCATCACAAGAAGCATGACCAGCTACTCTGCTTTTGTGATACCCCACCTGCAGTACTACGTCCAGCTCTGGGGTCCCCAGTACAAGAAGGACACGGACCTCATGGAGCAGGTCTAGAGGAGGGCCACAGAAATGATGAGAGGGTTGGAGCTCCTCTCCTATAAAGACAGGCTGAGAGAGCTGGGCTTGTTCAGCCTAGAGAAGGCTCTGGGGAGACCTTACAGCACCTTCCAGTAGCTAAAGGGGTTACAGGAAAGCTGGAGAAGGACTGTTTGTAAGGGAATGCAGCAATAGGACAAGGGGCAATGGTTTTTAACTGAAGGAGGGCAGATTTAGATCAGATATGAGGAAGAAATTCTTCCCTGTGAGGGTGCTGAGGCCCTGGCACAGGTTGCCCAGAGAAGCTGTGGCTGCTCCTGGATCCCTGGCAGGGTTCAAAGCCAGATTGGATGGGGCTTTGGGCAGCCTGGGCTAGTGGAGGGTGTCCCTGCCTATGGCAGAGAGTTGTGACTAAATAATCTTTAAGGTCTCCTCCAACCCAAACCTTCCCATGAATTCTATGAATATTAAACCAGCTGTAGCATTTCCTCTGGTTTATAAGTAAAAGTATATCCAGCAGGTATGTGTATAAAACTGGAAAGAATCTCCTAACAGATTCATAATTTCACTGTCAACAGAATCTTTTCTAAAGATTCTCCGAGACATATTACCACAATTCTCTCTCTCCACATCCAAAAACAAATAAGCAATAACCATTTTTAATTTTGTGCTATGAAGATATACCAGAGAAAGCAGAGATCATTTACTAACTCATTGTGACTTGGATTGGTTTTGAAGCCAATTGTGGAGAACTGTTTTATGGATAGAGTCAAGTAGATTGAATTCAGTTTTGTGAGATGTACTATATATCATATGCATCCCACAGATTTTGGATCATGTGGTTCAAATAGTTTCAAAAGAGGAAGTTATTTCATTAGGACAGAATGGTGGTAAAGTTACCCACAAATCACTGCATTTCAAATTGCAATTTACTATGTAATCTCCTTCCTTTCTTGCGGGAAGCTGGAATCTTGTTCTCAGGGTAGAGTGGAAACTGGAACCCACCCAAAGCAAACACTATAAATCTTCTCTGACAGGTTTTATAGTAGAATTTTTATATGGAGACAAGATGTTAGATGGTGATGCAATTGTTCTGCTGTACATGCAGTCCCCAAGATCTTACAAACACTTATACACATACATAAATGGAAGTCATTTCATTAAGCAGATGCACTGTTCTGACGAAAAATGCTGTATCTGTCCCTAAACACTTGCAAAATTCACAAGTCACAAGGCCTCTTATAGGAAATAGTCGAGATTCCATCTCAGATTTATCAGCCTTTTTTGTCTGTTTTGTTTTCTTAATTGACCACAGTCACCCCAAATATCCTTAAACAGGGACTGTGGTACCCACAGACTTCTGAAGAAGTATCATTCCTTAGACAAGACAGGGTTACAGGCATATAAACTCATTAACCGTCCCTTTCAGTTGGTAACCATGTTGTAATAGTATAATGCAGTTTAATCAACATGGTTTTGTATCTTTTTTTGTGATGGGAGAGCAGCAAATTCTTTCTAAAACCTGCTACCTTGGTTATGAGCCTCTAAGACCTTGTGAATCTCTGGTCACAAGTTTCCTTGGCACTAGATCTCCAGGTTTGTTTGGGAAGATGATGAAAATTCTGTCCTCAAGGTCTGTAACAGCAGGTGTGCAAAAGGAAAAAGAAATCCACTTGCACAACTGCCAGGAATTTTAAATTGCAGCTGGCAAAATAACGGACATCAGCAGACACAAAGGAGTTACAGGGTGCATGGGGGAGAAGCAGAAATAGTCTGTGGCACCACAACCATCTCAGCTTCCTCATTCTCATTCCTCACTGGCAGACAAGTACAGTCAGCAAAGACAGAAGAGTATAATGAGCCTCAGTTACATGGAAAGCAAGCATTTCTGATGTCATTATACACAGTACAGAAAATAGGCACACAGCACCATAAACAAATTTAAATTCACAAAAGGAATTGGGTGGAAGTTAATCTGCAAGAGTTTCCCAAATTAGTTGAATTTAGGATATGAGATTTTGAGATACTTGTGTTTTGTGAGTCCTTAAAATTTAAAAGTCCCTTTTGAGTGTGTGTGATTAATGGAGGCAATGCTTCAAATTTGCAAACTCAAGAGCTGAGGACTCCCCTTGGAATCCCTGGAACAATTCCTGCTCTTCTGTTAAGCTCTGAATCAGGCCTCAGGAATCTTATGAAATTCATATCCTTCAGAAAAAGCAATTGTGCTCTCTAGGGGAGCCCCCTTAAACTCCAGCTTCTACTACTAATCAGAAATAAATTTTAGTGAGCCCTAGAAAATGTCAGGGCTGTTTAATGAACATGCTGGCTAGACCTGCCCCAACTAACAATCAATGTGCATTATTGATAACTTGCTCTTTTAGCTGCTGAAGATGCTGGAGCACTCAAAGAAATAAGACCCAGCTCATCAGCACAGGCTCATTACCAAAAATGCCATGACAGGAGCAGACCCTGTACCAACACAAGGCTAGAGGGGCTGCAAGCTCCAGCACTTGGTGGAAGTCAGCTCCCAGAGAACAATCTCAGTGCACGCTGTGACAGGCCAGGTCCCTAGGGATCTTCAGTGGCCAGGGAGTAAAAGAGCTCTCACTGAAAACAGACAAAGAAAGAGAAAAGCCCCATCAAGCACCTTTGGCTGAAACGTCCCCTGCATCTGCCTGCACAGATCGCCATTCAGCGAGATGCTCATCCGTGTCAGTGACAGGTTCCTGCCAAGGGTCAGGCTTTGGGAAGTGCTATGGCAGTATCTTCCTGCAGTCAGACCCATTTAGTCACTCAGTAGTAGAATACTTGTCAGGAGATGAAACTACTGCACATAAGAAAGCTACATATTAGTATTACTGAAGCGTAGGCAGATAGCAGTTATTAGGCAGGTATTACTACATCATTACTCACAACTTGAAACTGAAGATGCAGGTCACTGCCTTTGAATCCCCAAAATATATGCTATTTCCAAAGCAGTGAATTTCTGCTAGCACTTACCCAGTGTACATAAAGCAGGTTAACCCCACTGCCAGCAATGCCAGGCTAGGCCAGGAGGCAGAGGACAGTGTGCTAAAGCATGGAGAAAGCTTTGATGCCTCAGGATGTACAAATGGTTTCTTTCTTACTCCCCAGGGGCATTAGGGCTTAACACAACAAAATGGACAAACTGTTACTGCTCAGCACACCAAGTGCTTAACACACCTGAGGCAGCAGCAGATGCCCTCCGAGACATCTTACTTGGGCAGCAGGAATGAGCAGCAGCCTATTCCCTCTCAACAAAAAGGCCATCAAGGACTGCAACAGCAGCCTGAGGACAGCTCGGCCCCATGCCCACTGTCTGCAGCTCCCAACAGCCCTGTGCTGTAGAGGATACTGGGTGTAGGAACTCCAGCTCACAAACTGGCCTCAAGCCAGCATGTACTCACTGGGCATGAGAAATGTTTTCTCATCAGGTGAGTGTTTCTCCTCTATTCTGAAGTGAGCAGCAGCTGCTCCCTGCACGCCCTAAGGAATGCATAGCAATGCAGGACTTATCATAGGTCCTCACAGAGTTCTGTCTTTAAATGGCCATAAGCAGGTACGTGCTGTAAAACACACAGGGAGAGTGCCACTCTACAAAGTGTGCAGCTGCACTGCTTAAGGAGAAATGCAGCTGTGAAATCAGGTCAGAAAAAAAATAGTGTAAAATAACACTTTACTACCCAATTTAAGAGAAGGGTCTGTCACTTACCCTGGTCTCAGATCGTTTGCAAGACTCCAACAAGCTAAGTGGGTGTTTGTACCTACAAGCTACAGCCTTTGCTCAAGCTTCTTTTTTTGCCAAAACTACAGTACACTGAACAGGAACGCAGTCACACCTTTTGGCAACATGTCTGGGACAGCCAGCCAGCTATAAGCATCCCAGGAGCATCTCAGTCCCCAGGGCCGCGCTGTCGCACGGACCTGACCAACTGTGGAAAGAGGCACCAGTGCAGTGAGCCCCGGCCGAAGGGCTGCTGCAGCCAAGCAAAACTCGCTTATCTAGAAGCGTGGAAACGCAGCCTTGAGCCTAAGGTTACTCTCTCCCTACCTGTTTTCTCCTCATATTGTCACACACACTGGCTGTGCCTCTCCTCAGGCTGTGAAACCTTACCAGAGAGGCATTTTAAGATTTTTCCCCTTCAAGTGGGGAAAAATAAGCTGGTTCCTTTCAGAACTGAGCAGCAGAGCTGCCTATGAACATGCTTTTCATGGGGAACATTAGTAAAACTATAGAAACAGCAAAACCAAGCAGTGGCTCTGCTCACCAGTACACAGTGCATATAATTCCAATAGATTTTTCTAAATTAGTGTCCAGTGAACATTATGGCAGCACTTACCAAAACCTGGAGCAGGAGAGCTTTTAGCTAAGCTGTTGTTTCTTTGCTGCGAGAAAAAGGTACGTTAAGCAGCAAGTCACTAAGCTAACAAGACAAGACGTCTCATTGCTACTGTGGTAGCAAAGGAAATGCTGAACTGCAAGACAACCAAGTTCTTATCTTGGAAATATCTTCTTTATGAGACATATCCTGCTATAGCAACTCTGTACAAGATGTACAGGAAAGGTTAAAAACAAATTAAAACCAAGCAATAGAAATCTTTGGTTTGAGTTAAAGAATATATTATAATGTTCATGCAGATAAAAGGCAAAAAGATTTGGGCATTTTCTAAAGCTCAATGTCACAATATTTAAATTAAAGTGAGTTTTCATTAGCCCATCTTCATGAGTAGCAGCCATACATGCACATCCAGACCAATTTTATTATTGCCTGACATCTTAAATGAAGAACACAGCCCATTTACAGAGATCCAAGACCTTCCTGTCCAACTAAAGTTACCCTACCCTGGCATCCAGGCAGCAGAGAGGTTAAGGACTGCTTGAGTTGCTGTGAGGGCATTCAGTTGGAAACCAGTTCTCCTAAAAATACCAGGCAGGTGCAGCTCTCCCACCTGCTCTTTCAGAGCTCTCCTATACACATAATATTTTTCAGGACACACCACTGAGATTTGACTCTCCAAAATAACAGGTTAATGACATCAACAACAGATTTTGAGCAGTTACTGCATCTGATGCTGTGTCAGGACAAGCTGGTGCTCACCTGAAATCCACTAACTTCCATAGGTGCCACCTAAGGGTTTTGATGTCTCTTGCAAAGGTGCTTACAGGAGTCAGCAATCAGAGCTCTGCTGTCATACAGATTCCTGGGGACTGCTAATATTACCAGCCATGATTAGAGCATTGGCTGTCAGGGCTGGCAACTGAAAACGGAATCTGTTCTGAAGAGAGTCCACAGAAAAGCAAGAAAATTTGTAAGGTGCATGTGCTAGCAGCTAGGACAAGAGTCAGTCATTTCTATCCTTCAGCCATGTGATGAGAAGTTAATTATGAAAATTCACAAAACAAGTTGAAAATGTATCTACTGAAGTCCTTATGCATCTTCAGTCTCACAGACTTCAGTAGACTCTAAAGTACCTGCCATATTTTGTTTGGGAGGATGATGTGATATTTTCTTGTCCTGCAGTGCATGATGAATGTTAAATCAGCACAGTATCTCCAAATATGAAGGGAAAAACAAACCAAAACAAAAATAACACAGAAACCTCCCCCCCCCCCCCAAAAAAAAAAATCACCAAAAGAAACCAAAGCACACAACAAACAGAGAATTTGCCTTCAATTAAATTATTTTAACACTGTAAAATACATTTTTCTATAGGAATAAGAAGCTTTTACTCACAATGAAGAATTAATCATAAAATCATTTAGGTTGGAAAAGACCCCTAAGATCATCAAGTTCAAACATAAACCTAGTACTGCCAAGCCCACCACCAAACCATGTCCCTAAGCACCATATCTACATCCCCTCTAGGGATGATGACTCAACCGTTTCCCTGGGCAGCCTGTTCTAATGCTTGACAGCATTTTCAGTGAATATTTTTTTCCTAATATCCAACCCAAAAGTTCCCTGGCACAACTTTATGATGTTTCCTCTTATTCTATCACTTGTTACATGGGAGAAGGGACTGACACCCACTGGGCTGCAGTCTCCTTTCAGGTAGCTACAGAGAGTGATAAGGTCTCCCCTCAATCTCCTCTTCTTCAGGCTAAATGATGCCTGTTCCCTCAGCCACTCCTCATAAGACTCTCTCTCTAGACTCTTCACCAGCTTTGTGCCCTTCTACGGACAGGGTCCAACACCTCACTGTCCTTCTGGTCCTGAGGGCCCAAAACCACATGCGGTACACAAGGCGTGGGCTCACCAGAGCTGAGTACAGGGGGACAATCACTTCCCTACTGCTGGCCCCACTATTTCTGACACAAATTTAAATGCCACTATGCTTTAAACAGAACAGATGGGTTTGTTTATATCTGAAAGCATCCAACCAGTCAAACACTTTCCTTATTGTACAAAGATTTATCAGAAATCTATATTATTTTATCATAGGAAACATACACAGTAGAGACCATGAACAAAAATAAAAGTCAGCTGTCTGGCTGCCCAATAAAATAGATCTTAGTGTGAGAGAGAGTGGAGGAGATCTCACCAATCGCATCCAGGGTGCTTCATAAAATGACAGAAACTGTCGTGTTATGTCCTGTTGTACAGCATGGAAGAACAACACTTCATTCTATCAAACAATATTCTGGCATCAACAGCATAGTATTAAAGTTTAGAATTGGGCAACTTATCACTTAGCTCTTTAGTGCTGAAAGCCAATCAACTGAAATATATCATTTTGGCACTGGAAGTGGCAAAATGAGTGATGGAACACGTAAAAATTTTAAAATCACAGAAAGGAATGGGATTGCAAATAAAGCTACAGGCCTATCAAAAAAACCAAGACACAGGTGAACTAGTGAAAATTCACCTCTGTTTTTAAGAGTGTAAAATTTAGGAATACAGTTTAAGAAAGTAACTGAGTGAGATTTTGCGACATCTAAGCTAAAGGTAGATCCTGATTAAAAAGAAACTGTAAAGCCTGTTCTAACTGTGAGTTACTGAGTTCTAGAAGGAGTGATTCCTCAGCATTTCTATTATTTTGATACCTAATTACCTCATTAATCATATCTTATATAACATATTTGAAAGATTTAATCCAAAGGGAACAGTAATGGAACTTCATAATGCTCAGAAAAAGAATTTTCTGACAGATTCACATAATATTTTACAGGCTGTCAAACAACTGTGGAGTGTCTTGCTGTCAGCCAAGGTGAGCTATGAAACCTCAGTGTTGAGGGTTATTATTAATGAACTTTCAACCTTGAGGTGGGGAGGAGGGGGGACAATTCTAATTATCTGAAAAATAGAGTAGAGCCCTTTTAATACTTCAGGGTTTCTGGATTCTATTGAAATAGAAATTCTATGTTAAGCAACACAATCATAGAATCATAGAATCATAGAATGGTCTGGGTTGGAAGGGACCCCATGGATCATAGAGCTCCAACCCCCCTGCCACAGGCAGGGCCACCAACATCCAGGTCTGGATCTACACAAGGTTGCCCAGGGCCCCATCCAACCTGGCCTTGAACACTTCCAGGGACGGGGCATCCACTACTTCTTTGGGCAGCCTGTTCCAGCACCTCACCACTCTTTCTGTAAAAAACTTCCCCCTAATATCTAATCTAAACCTTCCCTCCTTTAGCTTTAGTCCATTCCCCCTTGTCCTGCCATTATCTACCCTTTTAAAAAGTTTAATCCCCTCCTGCTTATCAGCTCCCTTCAGGGACTGGCAGGCTGCAATGAGGTCCCCTCGCAGCCTTCTCTTCTCCAGGCTGAACAAGCCCAGCTCCCTCAGCCTTTCTTTGTAGGGCAGCTGCTCCAGCCCTCTAATCATCCTTGTGGCCCTCCTCTGAACCCTCTCCAACAGTTCCACATCTTTCTTGTATTGGGAATCTCCTTTATTTTATTAGGAATACATACATATTTGAGACTACCAAAAGTCAGGACAAAGTCATCAGCCTCTTACTGCAACTGGACTCAACTACATCTGGAATGATTTACATGGCAATTCCATTTTTTCCTAACCATATAACTTACTCCAATCCTAAAGACAGTTGAATGGCTTCCTCTCCCTAAGGTTGCAAGCATTGCGAGAAATCCCTCTTTGAGTAAATGGAAACACAGGCATCCACTCTGTTCACTGCAGCAGAAGCTTAGCTCTTGCACAAATGTTTCTTAACAGAGAGGTCAAGGAGTACAAAGACTTATTTCTGTGCTGATGCTCCTCCTCCTACCTACTGACAAGATATAACAGAAACATCTTCTCTGATGGCTGAGATATACACAATTCTTTAGTTCTGAACATAAAAATGTCTCACAGAAGCCAAAAGAAAATGGAGCAGAGGGGATGGGAACAGAAAAATATGGGGCAAAATAGTGCTGATCAGTTTGCCACGCAAATTGCACAGTATCGCCACGCATTAGAGAAGTTCATAGCTACATGAAACGCTACTTTCCCTCCTTAATATGCTAGACATAAACTAAACTTATGTCTAAGACATAAACTAAAACTTATGTCTAAGTTATTCATGTTTAAGCCACTAGAAATGACCATGAAGTGACATGTGTAGTGGCACAGGCATGAATGCGTTTTTCCGGTTTTATCCATTTCAGGGAAGTACAAGTTTGGTGCACACAAAGGATAGGGACAGCTGAAGGGAATGCATTCAGTCTTCCTGTATTTTTGAAAGTCTGGTGCCTCAATATAACTCTTCCCCTTCCCCATTGATCTTTGTCAAAAGATCAGTGAGAATGCACAGCAGCTTTTACAAAGCAGCTAAGAAATTCTGTCTTAACTTAATGTCACGTCAAAAACAAAGATAATTTAAAAAGACTCTTTGTAAATGCAAAAAAATGATTGGGTTTTTTTTTTTCCTGTAAAGTTTTAATGCAGTGAATGCAATCCTCAGAAAAATGGAATCAATATAAACTCGATATTTGGAAGTTTCTATTTATGTAATGACATCAGGTAGTCTGCAATTTAAATTGTATTCATTTTGACTGCGGTGACATTTTCACATAGAAGAAAAGTGTTTCAAGGGTATATGAAATATGTCTTTAAAATGAAGGATCTTTAACCCCAGAATACACACTCTCTAAATTAAAAGACTGGTGCAGAATATGTCAGAATACATTTTTCTATTGACATGTCTAAGTTCCAGATTGTGTGTGTGTGACGGGTATTGAGAAATTTCAGCCCTGAGAAGTAAAGATCTCTGACTTACGTCCAAGCATTTGGAAGTGCAAACAGGTCAGATCAAAGAAATTATGAGCAAATAATGGATACATGCTTTTACTTAGAAACAGCTGTAGCAGGAAATACAACTCTCTAGCCAGACTGCAAGGAAAGAACATTATTTGCATTCTCTACACAAACACACATGTTTGGGATTTTTAGTTCGCATAAAATTTACTAACAGAAACAATGAATAAAGGTCAGAGCCATGAGCTTCAACATTTTATCTGGTGGAGGAGAAAGGAGGTGGATGCATAAACTAATCTGTATCTCTGCAGCATCCTGCTGCAAGTAGAAGGATTTTCCTCCAAACAATGGGTTTGCCTTGAAGTTTCATATGCTTTTTTATGCTATTCAGAATCATAATACATGTTTCCACACGGTAACATCTCTCCTGAGCTTGAGCATAGCCAGTTTATCATTGACAGTGGGATTTTTGAATTAGTATAAAGAATTCAGCAATTGAGTTAATCAGTCACTAGTGACCAGCAGTGGTGGTGAGCCAAGCAAAGTAAAGGAATAAAAATCTGTGTACAGGCTAGACCAGACCATGGGAATCATAGAATCATAGAATGGCATGGGTTGGAAGGGACCCCAAGGATCAGAGAGCTCCAACCCCCCTGCCACAGGCAGGGCCACCAACCTCAGGCCTGGAGCTACACAAGGTTGCCCAGGGCCCCATCCAACCTGGCCTTGAACACTTCCAGGGATGGGGCATCCACCCCCTCTCTGGGCAGCCTGTTCCAGCCCCTCACCACTCTCTCTGGAAAGAACTTCCGCCTAATACCTCATCTAACCCTTCCCTCCCCTTTAGCTTTAATCCATTCACCCTTGTCCTGCCATTGTCTACTCTTCTAAAAAGTTGATTCCCCTCCTGTTTGTATGTTCCCTTCAGGGACTGGCAGGCTGCAATGAGGTCCCCCTGCAGCCTTCTCTTCTCCAGGCTGAACAAGCCCAGCTCCCTCAGCATCTCTCTGCAGGGCAGCTGCTCCAGCCCTCTGATCATCCTTGTGGCTCCTCTGACCCCTCTCCAACAGCCCCACATCTTTCTTGTGTTGGGGCCCCAGATCTGGACACAGGACTCCAGATGGGGCCTCACGAGGGCAGAGCAGAGAGGGACAATCCCCTCCCTGTCCCTGCTGCCACCCCTCTGCTGATGGAGCCCAGGATACTATTGGCCTTGTGAGCTGCAGGAGCCACTGCTGGCTCATGTTAAGTTTCTCATCCACCAGAATCCCCAAGTTCTTTTCAGCAGGGCTGCTCTCCAGGAGCTCTTCTCCCAGTCTGTATCTATGTCTGGGATTCCTCCAGCCCAAGTGCAACCCCTGACACTTGGCAGTGTCGAACCTCATTAGGTTCCCCCAGGCCCGCCTTTCCAGCCTGTCAAGATCCCTCTGGATGGCTTCCTTTCCTTCTGTTGTGTCAACAGAGCCCTTTTATGACCACTGCAAAAGAAACAGTTTATTTAGGACATTTCTCTGCATTACAACACATGTACATGCACACTAAAATGCGTGTGGTTAAGATAAATATCACTTGGCATTGGGGACTGGGAGTATCCAGAAATCAAAGCCTGCAATGCTATTTGTGCCACAGTATGTCGATCGTGTTATCAGGAATCCTTACCACCAGAGAGCTGAGGATGCCCAGGGACTTTTTAAAAATGTTTCCAAGGTCTTGGAAGTTCCCCTGAATGTAAAACTATACTATTACTGCTACAGTCCCAGTCCCATACAGCAGGGCTTGGCGAAAAGATTAGTCTCTCCCTCTCCTCTGCAAGTGAAATGCAGTTCAGAGACTTTTAATTTAACTGTAAGAATAAAAATTGAAACACAGAAATAGTCCAGAACAGAGGGTTTGAGAGGGTTATCTCACAGGCCACAGCTAAAAACAGCTGGTAAGGAGCAGGTGGGTTTAGCCAGAAGGCCTTTGTTACACCAAACGTGGTTTGAGAAATACTTAGGCCCTCTCAGCTCCTACTAAAGGTTAACCTGCTTTAAAGAGCTGCCACAGGAGTTATTGAAGCACACTTTCAGCAGAAAAGCATGGGTTTCCTTAAACATCAAAAGTGTTGGGCTGTATTCAGATGTCTCTGAAAATACAGGTATCCGGTGCTGATCCAGGAGGGCTCTTGTGAGCTTGCTAGGCTTAGGTCTGTCTTTGTATCACACTTGCCTTAAACGTTCACAACTATTAAAAGATATTTATGGGATTATAGAAATAGGTTTGTTCTGCCAGAAGTAATATAGTTTCAAAGACCAAAGTTTTCGGTTCAAAGACTTTCTATAGATATTTATAGCATCCTTCTGATAAAGACTATTTCAGATAAACAGATGTATTCTACAGGGACACTGCAAAGTGCCGTGTACTACTAGAAAAAAAGAAGGAAAAAAGAGCTGAGATTTGCTCCTTATCTTTTCTTTTTCTTCCTCTCCATATTTTTAAAACTCAGTCAGCTCCCCAAATATCAAGCTCCCCACGAAATCTCAGGGCAACTAAAAAATTGCAACTCAGATTAAAAAATGGTGTTTGAGATCCTCTCTTTTCCTCCTGCAAATCCACAGTCATTGATGCTTTCAGAGTTCTGCCACAACAGAAACTCAGTATCAGCAGCCACTGACTCCTGCAAAATCCTAGTTCAGCCCTGGATGAAGTTAATCATTCCTGATCAAATAGTGAGACGCTGCAACATCTGCAAAACAAAGCAGGAGACTACACAATACAAGCTGTATCCTAATGCACATGCACAAGGGGGAGGCATTCACTAGATTTTAAGCTCTTGAACTAGGAACCTTAATGTAAGTCGTTTACAACTGCTTTGGGTGCATCATAGTGAGGATTTCAAGTGCCTCAGGATCTGTGTCAAGCCATCTTCAGTTCCCATTCACCTCCAAAGGTCTGATGCTTGTGATTGCTAGGTGATATCCAGAGGTGATAAATAGCACTGCAGGGAATACATACAGCAATTCCATAGCCACATGACCAAACAAAACCCCATTGTGACTAGCGACTATTTAAACAACATTATAAACACTTAGACAACTGTGTTTTAACATGATCTGGTCAGATCTGTCATTATCTCATCACATCTCCTCACTTGGCACCAAAAAGGATTTCTGTGGATTAGCCCAGCCCCAGCTGAGCACCACACAGTTGCTCTCACCCCTTCCCCCAGCAGGATGGGAAGGAGAATCAAAGAGAAGGATAAAACTCCTGCACTGGGATAAGAACAGTTTACTGGGACAGCAAAGGGAGAGGGGGCACAACCGAAATGCCTCTGTGCGAATCCCCCTGGCTTGGGGAGCAAACAAGAGGAGCTGGTGATGCACGCACATCTGGAGTGCTGTGAACTTCTCGGCCTCCCCCAGAGTGGTGGGATGGCTTCTACAATGGGATAAAAGGATACAGGCTTTTTAGGAAGGACAGGCAGGGAAGGGGAGGTGGGAATTTCACCCTCAATGTCAGTGTCCAGTTGGAGTGACAACGCTCCACCTGTGGATAGATTTGAAGCCAACTGAGAGCTTATGGGTCAGGATTAAAGGCGGTGCAGTGACAAGGGGCATTATAATGAGGGTCTGCTACATGCCACCCAACCGAGGAGACCAAGCAGATAAGGCCCTGTACAGACAGATAAGAGCAACCTCACGTTCACAAGCCCTAGTCCTCATGGGGAACTTGAACCACCCTGACATCTGTTGGAGAGAATACATAGCGGGGGTACAAGCAATCCAGAAAGTTCCTGGAATGCATTGATCACAACTTCCTCCTCCAAATGACAGAGGAGCCAAGAAGGAGAGGTGCCAAGCTGGAAAGGGACTGTGTATCAGGGAATGTAGTGATAGGATGAGGTGCAATGGCTTTTAACTGAAGGAGGGCAGATTTAGATCAGATACGAGGAAGAAATCCTTCCCTGTGAGGGTGGTGAGGCCCTGGCACAGGTTGCCCAGAGAAGCTGCGGCTGCACTTAGATCCCTGGCAGGGTTCAAGGCCAGGTTGGATAGGGCTTTGGGTAGCCTGGGCTAGTGGAGGGTGTCCCTGCCCATGACAGGGGCTCAAACTGGATGATCTTTAAGGTCCCTTCCAAACCAAACCAGACTGTGATTCTATGTAAATAACAACAGTATTTGGAATATACCCAGCAGGTGATAAAATGTGATTTCTCACCCAATGACCCACCACACTCTAACTGTTGCAGAGCAGTGTTGCTCCTCCCTGACTAGCCCCTGCTTACGCTGAGCATGACATCATACAGTACAGAGTACCCTTTTAGCTAGTTTGCATCACCTGCCCTAGCTGTGCCCTAGCATCTTGTGAAAATTAATGCTACCCTAGCCAAAACCTGGGCATCTGTATAGCACTTAACAGCGCAGGAACATCATCTCTTTGTCACTGTACACAGTCCCTGAAGGACAATATGCACCTGGTACATACACATCCTATAACGGACACACTCTGGAGCCAGTGATGCCTTCAGCTCAGGGGTCCTTCCCTCACAACAATCCTACAGTACACCAACAGGGTCATTGTTCCAAGTTCTAACATAGGTCTTGTTTTACGGACTGGAGAAGACTGGTCACTGTTCACCTGAGACTGAACTACAGAAGTGGAAAACTAATAGCCCTGAAAGTCATTACATTGGGAAGTTTAACGAACTGACATGGATTCTACAGAGGTAGAAAGAAACAGTTAAGTGAGTAAGAATTTTAAAGAACAAACTTCAGATGATGAATGCACTTTGGCAGGCTTCCAATTTTTGCTGTACTGCTGCAATGATGACACATGGCTTGACACTGAGGGCATCGGTCTCTGAAGATTACTATTATGTCATTAATATTCTTTTTTGAGCCTAAGGTAGGTTGTTGCAGGTCAGGTCATGCAAGACCAAGAGGTACTTGCTTCCATTTGTGTAAGGTGGAGTATTATCACAAATACACTTTGCAGAAGAGGTAAGATAATTGGCCATAACGTTTGAGATGACTGGCTGTAACATTTTAATATTTTACCCCATGGCCCTTCTGCCCAGGGTCAGGCACCAAAGGAAGAAAACAGAACATCACGTTAATCTTTGAGTGTCTGAGTAATATCCTCCTCCAAGGTCAGCCCTAGCTAAATCAATGACAACGAGCATAGGCAACACCTTAGCCTAAGAAATGCTTGTAAAAGATGCAATGGAAGCAATACAGAAGTACTGAAGACAGACAAAACACAAGGAGTCTAAGGGATGGGCACAGAGGCATGGCAGGGTGTACCAGTGAGAGAGCAAAGACAGGGGAGTCAAACATCACAATGTGTCAGACTTCTCCATTTAAAAATTGCTCTGCTTTTGTTATGTTGCAAGTGAAATTTTGTGGAAGAAAAACCTGCTATTACTGTGTTTAAAACAGTTTATGAGACAATGTCCCCAACACTTTTAAATCTAAATTTTTATTTAAGTTATTTTGCAGATATTAAATATATGGGTTTGAGAAGTGGTTTGTGGGGCTTTCTTTTTGAAGTTTTCCATGGTAAAATTATTTTTAAAATTATTTTAATAATAAGGTCCATGGAAAAACTCACTAAAAACAACAGTATTGGATTTACATCCTCTTTTCCTATGAAAAAAATCCCAGTACACTCCATCCCTAGTTCTGGGTATTAACATTTATTTAGACCAGTGAGCTCACACCCATAATGAAAATCCTTTTCCCCAGTTATTCTGTACAGTACTGTACAGTTATTCTGTACAGTTATTCTGTACTAAACCTACAGAAGTTTGGAGGTGTTTTTGCAGAAAACTGAGGTTTTTGGATCCCCACAGCAACTGCAGACTGTGATGTGTTAAAACTGCATTTCTAAACTCGTGTGAAACCTCATCCCCAGGCAGCGACTGGCTGTCAGCTCTCTGTACCTGCGGGCACACCACACAGCAATGATGATAAGCTGGTTTCTGGTTCCTGGGGGCTGTTTGCTTACACAAACATTAGAAGCAAAGTGAGTACACTGAGGTAAAAGAATCATTCATTAGGTGGGAAGAAATGGCCAGTCATAAGCCTTCTCAAAGGTGGAAACTTCAGAGCTGATGAGGCTCATCTTACAGATCTGACAGATAAACTAAACATTTTATGTAGGCAGGTTGGGAATGGAGCACACAGTGATGCTAACTTCACAGGAAATTCTCTTTCCCAACCTTGTCATTATGGCTAGTGCTTCAAAGTAGCCACCCTGACAGGAGGAGTCTCAGCATCACAACAGTTTGCAGTTACTCCATGAGTGTGTGTTCACTTAAGTCTAACCCATTCTTCTGTACAATTCAGAAGGGGGGGAGGGGTAATGAAAAAAGCTCACGAGCAGTAAGAAATCTACAAAAGAATCAAACTCAAGGGAGTAAATACCTATTTGACATGGAAAACCCCACAACCAACACCAAAAGAAACCCCCATAATTATTGCCATAAATTATGGTAGGCTAAACAGATCAAGAGAGTAATAAATTCATGTTATTTTTTTTGATTCTTCACTACTGTTGTCTAGATGCAAAAGTGAGAGATGCAGAAAAAACAAGTCAGGAGACCTGTGGCTAAAGTAATTAATGAAATCCCCAAGAAAGAAAGTGACCTAGAACGTGGTATTACATGCACTAAAGCCTTTTCTTTTCAAAACTGTGCAGAGTCCAAATTAAGGGATTATACACTGAAAGAGAACAACTTCTACTTTCATACCTTTTTTTGGCCTTTGGCACGGGAAGATGTAAACAGCAGAGAGCTTCCCCAGGCTTGTCCAGGTATCAGGTAGTAAAATACCATAGAATAAAGCAGCAACAGAGCAACTCAACTTTCCATTCTGATTTTACAGAGGAGGTGCAATTCTACTGATGCCACAAGTGACATGATCAATTCACGCTATCAAAGCAAAGGACAGGTACTGAATGTCAGAAGATGCTTTTGTTATTCCTTCCTACAGGCACTGTTTTGCTGTCATTAGTCAAAATAACCAGAAGAAATCAGATGCTGGCTAAAGCATTATCTTCAGAATTTCAAATAAAAGTAGATGTTCTAAACATCACTCCCAGAAGATGACTAATGTGTGTATCTGTTGAGACTTGCTCTCCCAACTTCTAGATCACCTTAGCCAATTTACAGGATTTTTGGATGAGTGTCTTCTGTTCCTCAGGTCCCAGGACTCAAGAGAAATGTGACATTCACTCAAAGTAAAATTTTAACTTGATAAAAATACTGTTTTACATGGTGTCATTAAACTGTGGAACTCATTATTCCAACATATCACTGGGATGAGAAACTTTAAAAGAACTAGAGAAAGACAGAGATCACCAGAACAGCAAGATTTAAAACAGTGAACATTGACAAATTTAAAAAACATCATCTCCCAGGCTTCAAGGCCTCTTTGTCTACAGTTGTCCCATAAAGAAGATGCTCTATCAGATGAATCTCAGCAGATCTGGTCTGGTAATACCTACATGCTACCCTTGGGCCTTCTCAAAAGGAAGTGCAATGTTAAGATGTAGCTCTCTACAGCGCTGAAAATATGATACTCTTTGCTCAAGATCCACACTAGTAAAATAATGGTCTACCTGTGAATGTTTCTGAGAACCTCTCTGGAATCAAAACCTGATATTTCAGATGGCAGCCTTTCCTTCAGTTTAGCTAGAGGAACAGGAGCTGGAAGTTGGACTGAAGACCTCTGTAGAGAATTTTTTTTAGTGTGCCTAAACAAACTTGCATATTCAACAAGATGCAATCTCTGCATGCTCAACATCATAAACAGCAAAGTATGACAAACAGAAGATTCACCAACACTTTCTGAAGACATCAACACTAGCATGGAAAACGTTTTTTGCTAGAACCACACATTCTCTCTTGTGACAGGCACGTGGTTCTAACATTTATCAGAGAAACTGATGGTTCTTGGAGGCACGAATAGATTGCAGAATACCACCATCATCAAACCTTTCACAATGCTTGTGTCACTTTTCCTATGATATGCCAAAATATTTTCCATTCAAACATTTCTTGAATATAATGCCTGCTTTAATTGCAGAGGTAGTTCTGCAGGTTCAGAAAAAAAACAAAATCAGAGCTGAAAGATAATAAGAATTCCTATTCATAACTTTTTCTCCTTTGGCTCCTTCCAGTGCAATTAACAACATTTATTTGTATTATAATACAGAATATAATCATGCACAACACATGCAAACAGAACAACAATAAGAAAAGTCATACTATCATATTCAGAAAAGTCCAGAATCCAGCACAGGTAGAGGCATTCAGAGAACACAAGGATGTAGGAGACATCAGGTAATGACAATCCAATGGTGGTTAACCAAGGCAAGATCTGGAAGCAGTAACTGTGCTCAAATATGTCAAAGGAAGTGAGCGGGTAAGAGAGCAGAGAGGTTTCTCTGAGATGGAGTCATCAGCAGCTCTTTGGGAGACTTCACACTAGTATTTCAGTGAACAAGAGAGAGAAATCAACCAGCTCTTCCATAAAGAGCATGAGGAGCTAAGAAGAAAAGCAAGGCAATTACTTTTTTCCAGAAACCCTTTGTCACACATGGTCTGTGCTGCAAAACCTGCTTGCAGATAATGCTCTTACTGCCTTCTTACCCAAAACAGAGGAACACTTTTCCAAATGTGCCACTTTTCCTTCCCTTCTCTGTCAAGAATAGTCTCTGAGGCAGAGGCCATGAGGAGCACAGAACTACTACCCAACATCCCAGAACAGCAAAGGGCACTGCACCGCATCCAGGAGTATAAGATTTGGGTAGCTGGTGGTGGATAAGTAAATGGCATTGTTCCAGACACTGGTCTGAGACCTGAAGAAGCAAAGCTGTAATATTTATGACACGTAGATTAAGCAATGTTTGGTGGAACTGCAAATACTTGAGAGAAATAGTTTTGTTTAAAACAAATAAACTCTCAGAGTTGACTGTTTTGGGGATGCTTCTTAATGCATTTATCTCTCTCCAGTAAAGGCAGCAAGGGAACAGTTAAAGTATTTTCCCCCCCAGAGTGATATTTGTTTAAATAACTGCCTGCTGAATAAAAAGCTGCATTTGTCTTTTGTAAATAGATTTACGTAGAGAAAACAAAAGGAGTGGGACTGTTTAGTGATTTTTTTTTTTGCTAGAGTTCTGTTTAATTAATGAAGGATAGCACAGCAACATAGGTTAAAACTCTGCAGATCTTTAATGTGCTTTTTCATTGTATTTTATTGATTTAGAGCTTCCTGGAGTCAAATTTGGAGCCATTATGGCAATGCAGTCCCAAGTAAAGGCTTTTTCATTAGCAAAGCACAGCATAGAAGCCATTCCCAACATATGATGAAATATTCAAAAATAGTGAAATGTGTTTCAAAAAGTTCATGGTTTCAGCAGTTCAGTTTTGCCCCTAATTCCCTATCTAAAGTGACCTTGACCACACTTTTCCAACTAAACATGCAGAGCATCTCCTGAGCCCTGGAAAGAGATCTTAAGATGTATTTCATGTCCTAAAAATTATGACAAAAAGTACAGTTCAACTGTAACAAATAGAGGAAATTATTAAGAAATAAGGGAGGCAATATTTCCCAATCTTCTTCTGGGTCCATTTTTGACTTCTGCTTATACTCAGTTTGCCTTCCTTGAAATAATATAACATAAGAGCAATTAAAAAGCCCCTTTGCTCCCAGAGGGATTAAATCAGTACCACACAATTCTCTGAAAAACTTCCTTTTGTTTCAGCAGCAATAAAGAGAATCATCTTGGCCTTATCACCATCACAATTTCCAAAGCTGAACTAAAGTTATGGCTTCTGATGTAATTTTATAGCTACTGTCAAAGAAACATAAATAAGATTAGCGAACTCGTGATCCCGAGTCCATGGAGCAGCTTCACAGCTTACCCTTTTCTGAGGAGTTCATTTGTCAGAGAGGTGCAGCAGCAAGCTCTGTCCCCAAAGCACACCTAAATATCCTCCCTGGAGCTCTGCTTCTCTCCCTGTCAGGTGAACAATTTGCAGTTATATCAAGAAACTTGTTTCTTCAGCTAGTACAAGCTTTTACAATCCTCCTGCATTAGCTGCTGTTCCGCCAGCTAGGTCAGACATCCAGATACAGCACCTAATTACAGGAACTAATTTATCTGTGACATCTCCTTACCTGGGGCACAGATGAAAGCAGCTTGATCGGTACAAGAGGGGTTACAGAAACATAATGAGAGGTGGTTCAAACATCAGCACCAAAACCGTGCGCTATAAAACAGTGTAAAAGCCTTCCTCTGTTCCCTCCTAGCTACTGCTTGCCTGACATAATGTGTCTTCGTGACTGTATCAGAAATGATAGCTTGTGATTTTACAGCACCTTCAAAGGCCTTTAAATTGCAGTAGCCTCACCACACAAGCTCAATGGAAGCATTCTGGGAGAGAGCGCAGGTGCTGGACGGTGCTGGCTTGAGGGGGAGGAGTGGCAGGGTTGGAATAAAAATACAGCCCAATTTTTTTTTTCCATTAGGAGCAGGAAAAAAAGAGAGATGTAAGCAGAAGGTAGGAATTATAATGATTAATTATGGTTTTAAAAAAAATCTAGCTACTGTAATCCATAGCACAAGTTAAATTTGGAAGGGATCTCAGGAGGTCATCTAGTCCCATCTCTTGCTCAAAGCTGGGTAAAAGCTGAATTCACCTGCAGATCAATGCCAAGCCCAGAGGAATGGCTCTCTGACCCCTTCCACACACACTCACAGTAAGAAAATCCATCCCAAACTGACTAAAGACATTTCACAACATTAGTTCCCTCACTTCTTTGTGTAAGCTTATTTTGACTACAATAATACAAAAATAATGACATAAAAGAAACAGCTGGTGTGGAAATACTAATCTTGTACCAACTTCCTAACTAGGTTTGTTTGTTTTCATTAAAATATTTCATGGAAACAAGACAGTATAAGCTCTGGGACTAAATGACAGTAGGTTTGTGCCTTGTGGTTGGACCCCCTGATGTGTAAACACATTGCTGACCCTAGCAAAAGCTTTGTTGTGTTTGGGATATTTGTATTTCTCTCATGTAAACTCTCTGAGGAACTCAAGGGCTACGTATACGATGAAATATTTCCCTTCTGGACTCTACTTGGATTGCTTTCCTTTCACCAGCTATCAGCTTTCATAAGATCTGGAGGAATTCCATAAGCTGGATATTTATCGTTCAGGTTAAGAAGTTACCGGGTGAACACAGAGGAACAGACTGTGTCTGGATAAGATTTAATTGCCTTGGGAAATTAAGCTAAAATAGACATATGATTCACAATGGCTTCTGAACTCAGGCCCACTGACAGGGTATGCAGAGTGCAGGAGTTCACTTTTTTATCTTTTTTAGAGGAGGAGGTCAGGGGGAGCTGAAATCCATCAACACTTCAAACATTTGTGATTTTTTAGGGGGTAAAGGCAGAGTAAATAATGCTCCCACAGATGAGAAGAGCTACTGCTATGATGGGACGTGGTCTGGAATCGGTAGGCGGTGCTAAGTCAGGGTTTTTTTAGTCCTTAAAAAGGTTTAAATGAAGTTTGGTGAAATGTCCAGGTAAAATGCATCCTAAGCTCATCTTTACCTCACTTAGCCTACATCAAGTAAATTTGCTTTGCTAACCCCTGACAAGCACCCAACAGTCTTCAGAATCTGACAGCAGCCTTGCACAGCACAGAGGAAAAGCAGTAAGATACTATTATCACCTACAGCAATTTACACTGATTGAGATACACTCAAAAAACCCTGCAGTTCATAATAATTTAGGCTACAGTATCATTGATACAGATCTCTCATTTCTTTTCCCAGTAAAATCAGAACCACGATAGGAACAGGAGACCTCAGGCATTCAGACAGAGAGGCTGGGGGAGAAACACAGCTCTCCTGCCAGCTGGCAAGTCAAGCAAGTAACCACCCAAATTTATCCTTTTGAGAAAGTGTACTTGTAATTCAAGTCTTTTCATGTAGGTGCACTGAAAATGCTTAGTTTCATGGCTTTCATGCATTTTATAGAAGATTACTCAGCTTGCTGGGCTAGATGTGTTATAAGAAGTATCGCGCTCAGGACATCTTGGTACGTCAGAATGAGAGCCTGCCTCTTCGGCATTGCTCCTTCCCTGCAAGGTTGGGCACCAGGAAGCTCAACCAGAAACAGACCCTAATTCAACTGCAAGAAAAGGCACAATGAGTAGGTGAAAATAGAAATTCCGTTTAAAAACCAAGACTGTCACTGAAATTGGGAGACACCCAGAAGAGTCACATTTTCTATTGCTGCTTTTTTTTTAATTCAGAAAATATATCAGGGAAGCTTTTCTTCTTCCTTCTCTATAATATTTATAAGTATAAAAATAGATAAAAAATAAAGAATATTAAATTATACTTTTAGTTTTATAAAGAGTTGCAAGGACACTTCTAGTGCCTTGTGCCTTGTGCATCGTCCCCTCTCAGAAAGCTCATGCAAAGCCGAGCTTTGCTCTCTGCCTCTGTCCCAGGCACAAATGTGCCTCATACCAGAAGTATTTACTCATTCAATTTTCACAAACCTAAATCATCACAGGACTAACTAGCTCCCCCAGGATCCAACCAGGTAACACCATACTTAGTCCAGGATTCTTAGCATGGATGCTATTGCACACCTTGTTTGACACAGATTATTCTGACCCATAGGAAAAAGAGAAGCCTCAAATTAACCAAACAACATCACTTCAGCCAGCTTTAAGTAATGCTGCATGCATTGGTCTTCCCCAAGATACACGCATGCTGAACCGTGGGTGACAGCAGTGACACAGCCTAAACCATCCGTTGCTTTAAAAGGCTCTGTGTACTTTCACTTTCATAAATCTAAGACAATCCATAGGATCGTTACAACTTTGCCATTTGTGAAAACAGGAAAATAAACCAGAACATAAACACCATTTGACAAAAGCAGCATGTTTGCACCCATGGATGGGCTCAGAGAGAACATGGTCTAAACCAGCCAGAATCTCCCTGGGCTTTCTCCAGCTGTGTCCTTGCTGAACTGGCCTCCCCACACTGATGGGTAGCATCAGACACACTCTGAAAAGAACAGTTCTCTCCTCCAAAGGAAGTAAAAAGGAAAAAAAACAAAAACCAACAAGCATACGGCCCCAAAACCCAAACCAAAATGCCACAGTCTCTCTGCAAGATCTGTTTGCTGAGCAGTTTCATGTTGGTGCCTGTTTTGACAGCACTTGGAACACAAGAAGGTTATGCTAAGCAGCAGTCCCAGGGCAGCCACGAATCCCTTTCAGGCCCAGAAAAGGAATGGAATTGCAGAGGTCTCTTATCCGCCTGGGACGCCTCTGCTTCACACCTGAGCTTCTAGAGGCTTAATCCATGCAGCAGAACAGCACTACACTTCTAGCTGAGACAGTGCCATTGTCATTAAGGCCCCATTATGCCTGATTAACCTGTAGCGATAGATTCTCTCCCCAGCACTAATCTGGTATAGAGCTGATGATTAAATCCTCATTTGAAAGGCAGACCACATCTCCTGCATAAAAGAGATTGCTGCTAGATAGCTATACCACACACCCAGTTAATTATGATTTTTATAATTTGGGCTGCTAATGGTTTCTTAGTCAGAGAGAAGTTATGGAAAAGCTTCAGTACATAAATACTGCATAGATTTTCATAACTTAAGTAAAAAAATTGGTTGGCGTTCTAAAAGCTGACAAACTGCATGTTACAGTAGTTAGAAAGAGTGCAGAGTTTATGTACAATCTGCATGGAAGCACGTATTGCTCCTATCCACTTCCTACAAACTAGCAATCACAGATGGTCTCATAAAAGACACGGAACAGAAAATAGATCTTTGCATTTGGAATGTGCAAGTTCTACATCTACATTAAGATAATTGTAATTCACAGCATGACATTCTATGAAAGACAACATGGTAGAGCGTGTTGTACATTTTAACATACTTACATAATGAGCAATTATGTTGAATGTATTAAAAATAGAACTTTCTGTAGGTTGAAAAAAAAAAATCCACAATTAGTGATCATTTTCCTTTCTAGAAAAATCTCATACCTTGGATGGCTTACGTGACTTTTTTTGATACATTGATGCTCAGCATTTTTCACACAACAAATATTGAAAACACAAAAGTTTTGGCTTGGAAATGAAATAATATAATGAAATACTGATAAAGCTCAACAGAAGCATTTTTACAGTGACAGTGCATCGTTTTATTTTTTCCCAATCATCTCAAAAATGCTGATTTTATTTTGTTGTTGGGATCAAAAGATAAGAGCCTACTCCTTGTTCAGCAGCAAAACCAAAATGGGATGCAAACTCCACTACTTGTGGAACACCGCTGTGGTAGAGAGATAGAGATGGCCTGAAGAAAAGAGGAGCTACTCACATGTATGAAGGAACTGACAGGTTGGGACATCAATTCCCTGATCCTTCTGATTTCCTGTCACATACTGCAAGAGGCCCAACAATTACAGCAGTATACAGCAACAAGACCCTACTTTAGAGTAATAATTTGAGATGTTCATTAATTCTAAAGCTGTTCTCCCAGACTCCAGGCCATCTGCATGCTGTAGCCAAGCAGAAGAATGAGGAAAGGTGTGATTTTTTTGATGGAAATGAAAAAGCCGTGATTAACTTTGTTATTCTTTGGTATTAATCATTCCACCTCCAAAAGCCTTACCACACCATGTGCCTCAAGGATGGAGAACTGCATGGAAAGTTTGTAATTAATCCAAACCAATGTCAGGTGGAGTCAAAGTGACCTTATTCCAATCAGTGAGAAATTCAATAAAAAGTCACCTGCATTTGCAGTCATTTACTTGCACTATAAATCATTCAGTCAATAATGATTCATAACAAACAGAGCTTATTTTAGTTTTGTTACTTACAGCTTGAGCTTGTAAACTCCAGCGCATGTAAACAACTTATATCAAATAGGTTTCTGTGCTGGCCCTGCTGCTGTGTGCTTCCCCATTCTCTGCCTTAGGCTCCTTGGATACACCTGCAATTCCCACAGCCAGGTTTTTGACCTTCCTGCCCAGATGATCATTGCAGTTATTAGCGTGTTGGTTGTGTTGTTATTTAAAACATATTAAAGCATCTTTGCTTCTTCTGTTTCCATGTGTCAGTGGTATTTATGAGCAGTAATACTTTGATAAAATTTTGATTTCATCTTTTTTTAACTACACAAGTGAGTGCAGTGACTGGCTGGGTAATTACAGGACAAGACCTACAACCTGCACCAAAACCTGCAATGATACCCAGTCATCTTATTTCCATGCCACGGTAGATATCAACCATCCCAGAAAGCTTGCTGTTCAACCAAGCCTGGACCCTACTTGTTTCAGGAGTGGAAGCACTGTGAACCATTCTGGACTTCCCTGTGCTGAGAAGCTGCTACATTACACTGCCAACAGTTATTTATCATTCCTTCAGGTCAGAAGACTTCTTGGCAAACAGGATTTATCCCATGAGTCATTATTTGGCCTCCTGTGCTCTAGAAAGATCAATTATGAGCTCAGATTGCCTTTCTTGCATGACTCCTAAGCAGGAAGGAAAGCATCTTGGATGTCCTAGAGCAAGAAAGAGAAACTACAGCAGCAGCAGCAGCGCCTTCGTTCATCTTTCCCTTTCTATCTATCTAGTCCTTCAATACCAAAGTGCAAAGAGCAATGATACCTTGTCAGCATACTCCATGCATTTACTGCAGGGCCTCCTTAATACTGGTGATTACCCAAGGAGTGGCCACTTTTGCCTGGGCAGCAAGGAGGAGTGAGGCACCTCTAAATAGTCCCAATGAGTAATGCTTCGGCAGCGTACTGGAAGCACTTTAGGGTTAGTCAACAGAGGTGGGAAAACTTTTATTTAAAGTTGAGTACATTCTCCAAACCATTCAAAAACATGAAGAAACAAAGAAGGTCCTGCACAGTCAGGCTTTCATTTCTCCTCCCCAGCAGAGATCACAGAATCACAGGG
>VZTU01013255.1:0-11563 GCA_013400835.1 Zapornia atra
ACATTCAGTCTCATGAGGCGGTACTAACTCATCAGTAGGTTATCAACATTGCTCTCAGCCTAACTCCCAAACACTACACCAGCTGCTGGAAAGAAAATTAACTCTATCCGAGCCAAAACCAGAACAACTTCTTTAGTCACTTCCCTGCTACCCAGCACTGTCATCAGATAGTCATTCTCTAACTGACCAATATATTCAGATTCCCTCCTTGTCTCACCACCTACTACTTATAGGTCCTCTAAGTTCCTAGCAAAGGTCGTATCATGCCAGAATTTACTACTTCATTTCAGTCTAAAGCAATTAATCAGAACAAGATTACCCCCTCATTTTCACTGTTGAACGATACAATCTATCTCTGTTTAATGCCATCTCTCACATTTTTGAATACAGCCTTGTCTAAGAGAAAATTTATCTTATTTCAAAAGATATTAAATCTTATTTTTGCTTCCAGCTCTGCATCAGGGGAAAAAAAGTGAAAGTTTTATGTTATTACCATTATTTATCTGTCCTTTAATGCAAAATCATTACCTCATTCTTATTAGGACTACTTGTGCACCCAAATATTTTATTTTTTTTTTTAAATGGCACACCACATCAAGAAACACAATACCTACAACTTGAATGTGGAACACAATCAACAACTTCCCATCACACTTAAAAAGAGGGTCTCCAAATATTTTAAATTTAAAATGGTGGGTATGGAAAACACGCTTTTAAAATGCATTAGAAATTTAAACAATCAAAAGTTAAATGCAAAAAAGCATTATAAATATTATTCTTTTGTAATGTTGTTCTGTGCATAAGCAAAAGCTTTTTTTTTCTTTTAAGTATTTGGGGGAATTTTAGGAAATCATCAAGGTATTCCATATCAATCAGCAGATATTAGATCAGCCACAAATATGAAATGCCCATAAACATTTTAATAACATTTCCAACCAAAATGAATGCAAGCAGTGTATCTGTGGAAAACACTGAAACAAAAGTAAAACAACAAAAGCAACAGTTTCTCTCAAAAGCCCTACTGACATTAATGAAATTTTCAATGAAAAAAAAATCCTTTCCAAAGCAATCAGCTCCACAAGCTATTTAACAGAGATATGTATAGAACAACTGTGAACTAACCAATCGGTCTGAGTGCACAGAGAAATGACACGCTACATGATTGTGATGCAGATGACATCACTTCATGAGCAAAGTCACTCAATGTGTTTAATCCAGCAGATGAGAATGGGGGGACTGGCTGCTTTTCAGCCTGGCAAATATCCAAACAAGGTCTATATTACTGTGACATTTATTGAAGAGTTACTGTCCAGAAGTTCTTTTCACAAGTATGCAGGCAAAAGAACCAAATTACCACAACAGTTATATGCATCATCTGAAAAAACTGTGGTTATTTGGTATCAGCCTTTCAGTGCACCTCACAACCTCTCCTTACAAAAAGCTTCATAATACATAATATTTTATTACTCTCAAGAGCCTTACCAAATGGGATATGATGCTTGAATCAAAGTGTGGTGCTGAACATGTGCCAAGGAAGGCAGGAAAAGAACTACTTTATCATTTCAGCACTTCAGCCTTCTATTATGATTGCATTGGCACCTTTCCTAATGTATAAGTGAGTTTAATTTGCAGCAATGCTATATGGAAGGTATGCTGCACGAACCTGGAATTTTAATGTAAAACATTCTGGATCGTTTTCCCCACAGTATATGGAAATTAGTGAAGTTCATGTACTTGGCTGCCTCTAAATCTGAAAACGCCACAGATCTGCATGAAAAGTTAAGCAATTCTGAAAATGAATGATCGACCTGTGGACATAAGAAATTCCTACTGAGTTAGTGACTTCAATTATAGGAGGTGGTTGAATCTGCAGAAAACATACAGCTTTTCTTTCCAAATCACCTAACACCCGACACCAGAGAGAAGGCATACAGCATAAAATGCAAGATTCTTCCACCTTCCCTTCCTTAATTCACTATTTCAACATATATATTGGAATATCAAGTTTTACAGCCAATGACTTAACTCTCCCTTGCCTCTGTGAGTCTCTGTTTCAGCTTTGCTTTTCCTTCTCACAGAGACTAGGAAGGCCCGCAAGGGTAAGGGAATTAGCACTTCAAACATGCAATGCAATTACATGGTTGTAATTACTCTTATTTTACAATCTCCAAACATTTTTCTATCCCTCTGCCCCCATGTCCTGTTATTTGGTTAGAGTAGAATTAATATTCACAAGAAGTTGGGATTGGACACAGCCAGGACAGGCTAGCCAAAAGGGTATTCCATACCATATGATGTCATGCTCAGTATATAACAGAGACTGGCCACGAAGACAGGGTGTCTGATCGGATGAGCAAACTGCATCGTGTATCACCTGCCTTGCATATCCTAAGTACTTTTGTTGTTATCTTCCTCTTCCTTTGCTGTCCCAGTAAACTGTCCTTACACCAAACCTCAAGTTATTACCTTCCAACTCTTCTCCCCTCACCTGGGTCAGGGGAAGAAGAGGGAGGGAAGCTACATAGTGCTCAGATGCCAGCTAGGGCTAAACCAGGACAGACCTTTTTGGAACCCTCAGGCCTAAAGGACTGAGATAATGACAGATCTGACAATCTTAACCATACTAAAAAGAAAGTTGTGATAAGGATTTATAATGCCAATTAAACAGTCAATGGTCACAGTGGTGTTTCTTTGTCCACATGGCTGTGGTATGTAAACCCATACTTGCTGTATGTGTATTTCCTGAAGTGCTGTTTATCACCTCTGTGACTGGGGCCTGGATTCTCCTTTTGTTCTACTCTGTGATATTGACTTATGATGTAATATCAGAGGTCACAGTGTTAAACTGGTATTTTTATGTGGCATTGCTGCCATGCCCATCCTTGGACAACATCTCTTTGGATTAATAATCACACACAATCTACAGGGAAGACGTGGGGGATAATTTCTCCCACTCTAACCTCCCCTTTTTCCTTCAAACTTGTTACAACAGCTTTAGAGAATTTTCAATACCCTTGGGATGTTTAAGCCATCATACTCTTATTGCTACATCACCTGAAAGCGTTCCAGGTCTTCTTCAGGATTTTAAAAATTGTTTTAAGGATACCACCCAGAGATCTGTCTGGAGGCTGGATACTCATGGCTGGCATGGCATGTGGGAGAACATGGGCAGGTATCTAGAGACCTTCTTACCTCCAGTGATTGCGAACTTCACTCCTGAACAACTTCAGGATCCCAACAGAGAGAATATGTGAAAGGAAAACACTACAGCTATTCCAAGGAGGCAGCATGGTCAAGTGGAGGAGACAGAAAACAGACCAACAAGCACATAGGCCACTACAGCCTTGGACACAGCCATTGCGCTCACTTCAACCCCAGTGACGGGCACTGACACTACTCAAGCCCCAGTGACAGATGCTACAGCTGAGCCAATAAAAACCCAACCTGTACCAGTCGCCCCTATACACAAGAAATACACAAACTAATCACTCCACTTCATAAGGGAGGAGAATCATGGGGTCATCATGAGAACAGGAGGAAGAAACAGAGCCACAGATAATCACATTATCACCTCCCCGAGTGAGCTGTAAGATATGGGAGAAGATTTCAGCTGCCTTCGTGGCAAGCACATTGCTCCCTGGTTTCTTGGATGCTGGGATAACAGGGTCAGTTGCCTGAAATTGGAGGATTGGGAAGCTAAGTAGCTGGGATCCCCTTCTAGGGAAGTTGCCTCTGGAAGCAACTTCTTTCAAGCATGAGGGAAAGGTAGCCCTTCAGCGATGTATGTCATCCAGGCAAGTGGACCACTATAGAAAGAGATATTCCAGTATCTAAGGGAATTAGCCATGTGGGAGATGGTTTATTATGATGTGGACAACACCCAGTTACCCATAGATCCTGATGAAATTCAGTGTACACAACAAATGTGGCAGATGTTTTTATGGAGTGCATCATCCTCTTTGCACAGGATATGAGCAAGTAGAATGGAAAGCCTACCTTGGCCCTAGTGGCGTAAGAACACAAGTCGTAAGGAAAAAAACAATCATAAATTAGGTTTCTTCCAGGAAAATTGCTGCTGCAGCTCCCAGTGGGCAGTTCCCTAGGCAGAGAAGGGCTGAAATTTCCAAAATACTAGAAAGTTAAGTAAAAAAAAGAAATCTTTCAAGATCCTGTAATTGAATAACTGCACTACATCCCAGATCAACAACTTTCCTGTTGTTTCAGCCATCAGTTGCTCTGTCAACACAACTCTGCATACATCAGATAGTTCTGCTATGTACATATCTTTCAAGCTGCCACAGCAGCAATTTTGCAAAAACACTTTGTCACCACAGTTTTTCATTGTTACACAAAAATATCACTGGCATCTCACACCATGGTTGCGTCTCCAGAAATGGAAGATCAGTTGGTGTAGCTTGTTTCATCACTCTCAGCTCCCAAGGCAAGGCTTTTCACTAGCAACCCCAAAAAAACAGCTATGGGGATAGCAGAGGTACTTCTCTCCTGTAATTCTTTTAATTTTAAACAAAAATCACTCCTGCAAGCAGGTGTGATGCTTGAGCTGCCTTATGGCCTGTTAAGATCCAGCCTGATGCAACAGTCTTAACATTTTATAGGCACATGTTTAAATATTTCATCAGGAAGGTGAAAAAAAAAATCCTTTTTTTAAGGGTGTTTTTTTTTCTTCTACATGGAAGCAGCAGCATTTTAACAAAAGAAACCAGCAGGAAAAGGATGGTACTGAAATGTGTATGTCTGTATTTAAAAAGAAAGCAAATGATAGGTTATCATCTTGGATATGCTACGCTTCATCTGATCATTGCTTGATGTGAGCAATGAAAACAGAGTTAATGTTCCATAGTGAAAGCAGAAGTGACAGTAATGCCCAGGAATGGACTTTTACTCAAAAAACTCACTGGAAAAGCTCAAATGTCAAGTGTAACAGAAGTTTACATTACTTCAGGTTTTTTACTTTTGCCCTGTGCTTCCTCTCTCTCTATCCATACAAACATACACAGTAAACAAATTTATAATCTGTTTTTGACATGTCAGCTTTATTGATAATATGTACAATGAATCAACAGGATCCCCAAGTGTGAGAGAACTCCTTGAAGTTGGAGAAAATAATTGTTACCCTTTCGCCTCCATGGGCAGCACGTGCCTCGAGGATGGACAGATCATAGAGCAGGCAAAAGGCAATGGAACCTGACATTTGTTAATGCTACTTGCCTCAACTAGAAAGGAGGTAAGCTCCAAAATTTTATTATTTTTTTTTTAGCCTTTACTTACTCCTACTGGAAGGGAATTGATATTTAAAGCTTCAGTGGATCCCTGCAGCAAAAACCTTACTCAGTTCCCCCAAAATGTTCCACAGGCCCAGACCCTCCCATCTGCCCTAATGGAAATTGTAAACAACATGGCGAGGAGAGGCTGAGTGAGCTGGGCTTGTTCAGCCTGGAGAAGAGTAGGCTGCGGGGGGGACCTCATTGCAGCCTTCCCATCTCTGAAGGGAGCAGAGAAACAGGAAGGGAATCATTTAAAAGGGTAGACAATGGCAAGACAAGGGGGAATGGACTGAAGCTAAAGGAAGGAAGGTTTAAATTAGATATTAGGGTGAAGTTTTCTACAGAGGTAGTGGTGAGGGGCTGGAACAGGCTGCCCAGAGAGGGGGTGGATGCCTCATCCCTGGAGGTGCTCAAGGCCAGGTTGGATAGGGCCCTGGGCAACCTTGTGTAGCTCCAGACCTGGAGGTTGGTGGCCCTGCCTGTGGCAGGGGGGTTGGAACTCTATAATCCTTGGGGTCCCTTCCAACCCATGCCATTCTATGATTCTATGGTGAATCATAACACAGAAAATATATCTGGAAGCAATCACATGTTCACAATGAAGCTACAAAGAAAAAAACACAAAACCCAACAGGATTCTCTAGAAGCTGAATTATCCCCACGGACAACACGTAACCGTGTAACTATGGCTAGGTTGGTGGACCTGCAAACTGTAGGATACAGCAGATTTAATCCTTTGGTTATAAACTCCTATGACATATTAGAAATTGCAAGCCTGATTTTCAGAGATACTGAGCCTCTCTCTTCCTTTTACTTTACCTGGAGACATACATGCTCTGTCAGCTCTCTTGGAAATCAAACCCCAGTAACTTCACGTGATATTAATGGCCCAATTCTTCAGAAGAGCTACACAAATTCATATTGTCTGAGACTGTGTCTCTCATGCTGGGCTTCTGGGTACTACAGCCTCTCTACTTGTACTAAAACAGCTAAAAGAAAGATAAATAAGAAAGATAGAAGACAGATAAATGATAAATTACACAATAAGAAAAAAACCCCCGATAGTTCCAAGCTCTGTTTTGGTGCAAGACTTTATAAAGTTGGTGAGATTAAAGCAAACCCAGGATATTCTCCGCAAATCTCAAACTGCATATGAGTAGCAAGTATTTTTTTTTTTTAATAGACAAAATCTAAAGTAAAAGGGCTGTCTTCTGACAGATTTCAGGACATATGACTATGACAGAACCATTAAGTCATCTGTTTACAATGGAACATAACACAAAATCATAGATTCACAGAATGTGTTAGGTTGGAAGGGACCTTTAAAGGTCATCAATAGTCCAAATCCCCTGCAGTCAGCAGTGACATCTTCACTAGATCAGGTCTCTCAGAGCCCCATCAAGCCTGACCTTGAATATCTCCAGGAATGACACCTCCACCACCTCTCTGGACAACTTGTTCCAGTGATCCACCACCCTCATGCTGAAGAATTTTGTCCTAATATCCAAACTAAAACAAGGTAGGTTTAGGTTAAGACCATTACTCCTCATCCTATTGTTACAAAATATGCAACCACTCTTCCTAAAAGTTGACTATACTTATCATCATAGAAAAAAGGAGAAAAAACCCCCCAACCCCACAATATATGATAAATAAATTGTTTATCTATCAGAGCACCCCCGTGGTACATGACATTAGCAGGATGTTACTGACTTCAATTTGGTACACATATCTATCTCTATCTAAATGCTGCCCATGCACTTGAACAGTTGTTCCTGTAAGCATGAACGGCCCTGAAGAAATCAGATGCAGCTCCTTTCCCTGCTCCCAGCTGTAAGGAGTGGTTAGGACTGGAAACATCTCCTTCTGCAAGGAAAGCGAAAAGAAAAAGCATTGCTTTTTCCTACAGCTTCCTCATTAGCTCAGGTGCAACTAACTGGCTGATGCCATTGTCTGAACCACACAACCATAGGCTTTGGAAGACATTGTTTGGTAAACACCTAGGAGAGCTTCTAGATACTGAATTTACTACTACCTGTATGGTTGTGAAGACAGGGGAGGTTCTCTTGACACAGAAACTTTGAGGTCACGTGGGACTCAGGCTGCCTGTCAGCAGGGCAATGAGACTGGTAGCCTCTGCCTTGTTCCACTCCAATCTGTGACTCTCGCTTACATCATGTATGTGACACTTGTCCTTCCAAGATCATGAGTGCTGGCCACCACTGTAAGATGAACTGCTAGAAAATTCAGTGCTGTATGTGCTGCTCTGTACCACAGGACTGCTCCCACAGACCACTCTCCACACTTTCCTGAAGCTTGTGCTGCTTTGCTGCCTTCTTCATTTGCCCCTGGCCAGCTGCCATAGACAGCTCCTTGCTTCCAGTCGACATGACTGCACACAAGCTGACTGCCCGACATTCAAAGCCTTTGTAGTGAACTCCTTAGCTCTTGATCTAGACACACAAACATGCATATTGGCAGCGAGCAAAATCAGCTACATCAGCTAAGCTGTATCACATAATTTATTACTCGAGCTCATGATACTGAAATACCAGATTTTCAAAGGTCACTATTCATGAAAATCTTTGTAACATCCAGCCAATTTACCTGAGAATGTCTTCCTGCGTTGCAATACTTTGAGATAGCAAATTCTGCCTCTTGAGTTGCACAGTTTCTCAGTACCTTGTAGCTTTATTTTTTGGCCTACGAACATTTGTCTCTCAACTATATAGCGTGATCTGGAAACAATGAGGAATAATCATAATCCTTTGAATATCATCAGAGGTTTTCTGGCATCCGATAACGAGGTGACATGATTTAATGGTTGTAAGAGACTATTAGGACATACAGTTTTGATGCAACATACTTTGATCCCAGACCAATAGTTTGGGAAATGGCCCACAATGTCACGAGGAACACTACATTGTACACATAACCACATATAAAAGTCATTGCTCTATTTGTAAGAATTTACAAAAAATAAGGCATTGAAACATGGAAGTATGAAGTTTCAGTCATGTAGGTTGGAGTTCTCAATCCAAGTTCAGATTTATCATTCTCACTTTGAGACAGACACAGACACAAACTGCTGTCAAAGTTACACCAGGAAAAGCTGTTTCTCCTGCACTTCAGCATCAGTGTGCTTGTGTATTGGTGTAAGATTTGTTTTCCTCAGTCAGACATTTGCTTATTTCACTAGATTGGTTCTGCACAGGCACAGAGGAGCTGTGTGTGGCAATGACACATAGACTCCCTCTGTACACGGAAAGCTTTTAGTCTAGGTATCTATGTTTCACTGAATGAGAAAGGGAGGATGCAGAGTGTTATGTTTTCCCTCACTTTATATTCCTTATCATCAGAGTAAATGTTGATTAATCACACCTGTAGAATTCTTTCCCCTTAACTGTAAGGAAAGTTGACACAGATTTAGGAGAATTCCAGGTCCAACTAACCAAGTTTAAATTCTCCCTCTGCAAGACCTATTTCTCTCTCTCACACAGGAAGAGCGAATGAGAGTCCTCAGCTTTCAGAGAGGGACCTGCCTCAACTTGCTGACAGACAAGCTATATTGCCCAGCTCCTCTAGAAAGGGCTGCTAGTTGTTACAGATTTTAGTTTATACTGACAACTCTTCCCACTAGTTTCTAAACTCACACAGACCTAAAGTTACTCTGTATTTTAGCTACATAAATAAAAACAAGGAAAAAATCCACAGAAAAAAATATATTTTCAGTTGAGTTGCTTCAGTGTTATCTCAATAGAAAGTGTGGGGGGGTTTCATATGCTGTATGAAATTATAAAACTACTCATTAAAGGGTTTAACAATCTTGTTTCCATGTTCAAGTCTGTAGAACTAAATTAATCTCAGAAATTACTTAACCCTTCTTAGGTCTGCAAAGATAGCAATTTTAACAACTTGAATCTGTAAACTTTGAGAAGATAGCTATTCTCAGCATGGATATTCATATAGCCATGTGAGTCTTACCAGTTGGTCTTTAGTGCTGTTTCGGTTGATGATTCATTTATTCTGTAGGTAGAAATAAGTATAGCTAATGAGATCACAGAAACCTTCTGACAGCTTTGATGTGAATACAATCCCTATATTAAGAGCAGCGTGTGGAGGAGTAAAGGGGTGGATGTTCTCACTTATTTGAAGTAAGTTTGGTGAATCTCAGCACAGTGCATAGCAGACTGATGTTCAGAAAAATCACTGTCAACAGTCAAACTAAAACCAGCACCATTCTTGGCAACAGTAGCAAAAAGCAGTGATTAAATGGGCAAAGTAAGATCAGAACAGGCCTGCAAAACTTTTGCTGATGGGCAAGTATCCTGGGAAACTTGATGCAAATTCCACCTGGTCAAGCCAACATTATTAACTGCAAAGAATTTTAGTTTTTAAAATGTATGTAGTACATTTAATTTACCTTTTTCATTATAAAGCATTTTAGTTTTTAAAAAGCATGGAGTAAATTTTCAGATGCCTTCAATCTGTGTTGCTCTACTGACTTCAGGAAAACTATGCTTATTTTCAGAAGATGAAAATTCACACCCAGTTTTTGCAAGCTAGCTTTTTGTTTGTTCCCGTATGGCTACACCAATTGTATGGTGCTTTTCCCTCAGAGCAGGCAATAGCAAGGATTCCACTGAGAAAATTGAGATGGAAGTGGGTACTGAAATTGGCTTGGGTCAGCTGCAGTGGGTTTTATTTTATCTGGCTTTAGCTGAAAGTCAGACAGTTGGTCCAAACTATATACCTAGTCATGGCAGTTCAGCAGCTGAGCACCACACTCCATCGCTCCCAGAGTAGAAACAGGCAGAACCTCTAAGGATTGGGATAAAAAACAGTTCACTGACAAAATCATGGTGGAAGAAGAACAATAACAACCCACAGCAAATTTCACCCATACCCAGTGGTAACACAGAGTACTTACTGACCTGGAGATAACAGAAAGCACTGCAAAATGTGAGGAACAGACCTACACCCCGGTCCATACTCAACCTACCGTGGAGATAGCCAGGAGCAGCCCTCCCTGAGCAGCCCCTTTTATGGGGGAGTGATGTCAGGTGAGGTAGAAACAGTCAGGGCTGATTCAGCTCACCTGGGCTGCTGCTTGAGGAGCTGAACCCCGGCCTGGCCAGAACCAGGACACTAGGCAGTCTGTGTGCTTATTTGGCACGCACCGGTACTCTCCAGAGAGTGACGGCATCCATCTAAGCCACTACTTCTCCCCTGTCCAGAGGGCCCAGGCAGCAAACCTATCATGTGGGTGCCACACATCTCTGTAGAAGGACCTGTGAAGCTAACATCATAGAGTTCCTCAGGAATCCAGCTGCATCTCCAGGCTGAGCCCCATCACTTACCAGGGAACTGAGAAAAAAGCCTTTGCCACCCCCCACCTATGAACAGCTATGCTAATGCTATTTTTCTGAGGTATGCAGTAGACACACAGCAGCTGTCAGCCATATGAGTATCTTGGAACCACAGGTCACTGGATCAGAAAACTCATGTTCCCTGCTACAGAATAAGTGAGTTTTGCCTAGTATTTGTTTTATTTTACCACTATCATTCATCACAAAATAACAGCGCAACATAACTGCTTCATGGAAGCTCCTCTATGTATCTCAAGGCAAAGGGAGCTAAAGGTAGAGAAAAGTATTACACAGTTTTATTTTCCATGCTCTTATTAGAAAAACCCAAAAGCACACCACACAACAGTAGCAACGTGAAAATTTTAGTGTGATGCAACCCTTCTGTAAATGAAGTGGTTTTAAAGCAATTTTCCTTCTCAAAGCTAATCATCCTTCCACCTTTTCATTGGAGATATTATTTTTCCTTGTGTGCTTAACCTAGGAGTTTGCAAAATTGTCATTCATCTTTTTCTGTCATCAGGAACATGTCAAAAGTACTTTGCATCGGCAGCATGAAGCTGTGAGGAAGAAACATTCTAAGCTCTCTCTGGAATGACAGAAATGGGAATAGGGCTGAAGACACCTTGGACAAATGAAACAGACAGACTGATCAGCTCCAGACAAGATGCTACTACACTTGTCTTACATTTAGATCCACCTTGACAGCATGACATGTAAAAGCCATTACCACAGTCTGTACCGTGACAGAGCTAGCAGGTTTGATCTCTTATTCTCATGCTTTCACTTCAGAACAGCCCGATTCCCTATTATTCTAAATACAGGAACCTTTCAAAGTCAATAAATGGTATAAAAAAATCAGTGAAACTAGAATAAACTTGGCCTGGATAGCAGGTCTGAGCTGCATTTACA